>JAUZNJ010041019.1:0-10163 GCA_034780135.1 Jordanella pulchra | reverse complement strand
GGTTAAACCTGTTTTACAAAATAAAGACATGGTGTGGCCATCATCATCCTAACAGAGAGGCTTCATCAGAATCAGTGTTGGTAAAGGCATTATTTGACCATCATAGCCTAATCTGACTTGAATGTGTTGAACGCTGCAGGCCTGCAGCCATGGCAGTCATTTCTCTGGCCTTTGGGCAGTACATCCTGGAGCCGCTCTTCATGCCCTGCAGTATCCCCCCCATGGCCGTCAAGCTGGCCACAGCCATTGGCATAAGTAAGTGTGACATTTTGTTTTATTACTTATTATCATTCCTTATTATGATGTCATAACACGTTGTTTTGGCTGGTTATGACTTCCCCTGGAAACAGGACATCTCTGATCATTCTTTGCTCCTCAGATCCAAGCATCCAGCTGAAACTTGCCCAGAGCTACTGGCTCTCCTGTGCTGTGTGTTTGTGTAGCTGATATTAGGTTTCTCCAACAGAGGACACTCCTCTCTGCCAGACTGCATAAAGAATGTCACTCAGCTTTGGTTTTAGTTCTTCTGCTTTTGGGATAAACCAGTTTTTGATGTTGTGTTGGGAATGTATCCTTATGTGGTGTGGAAGGATGATGTTGTAGCATCTCTGTTTTAAAACAGTCACACTTAGGGTTAGAGTTCAAATGGCCAAACATGAAACCCATACAAACAACAGACTCCAACAACCGGAACAGGTTGTTGTTTGATTAGCATCTGACTTCGAATGTGTTCAGGAGGATGGACCTGCATTCTTAAAAACATCAGCGCTCCAACTACAGATGGCTATATGAGCCAGAGGACGATAGGAGAAACTAAAGTCTGGTTGCCTTTTATTTAAGTCTGTTTGTGGAGCCCTGTCTGAAGTTTTTCTCCACCTGCTGGTTCTGGGTGGTGCACAGGCGGCTTTTAGGTCACAAGGACGGCAGAATATATAGAAAGTCCCACAGGCTTAACAGTCCAGCAGACCTTATAGAAGGAACTCCCTTATAAGGCCAAATTATAGCATTTAAGTCCTACAGAGGTCCGTGCTTTGAATAGGCCACTGTAAAAGCCTGCAGCTATGCTTCTGTTTGGGATCAGGTTTGTGTTGCAAGATCCAGTTTTCTCTCTGAGACAAATGTCCTCAGATTTCCCTTCAGAATGTTCTAATGTTCTGATCACACTAGATGGTGACGAGATGCAGCAACGAGCCTTTCCACCTGCCTGTATGTCACCTGGTACAGGTGCTCAGTGCTGATGGGATGTTTGGTTTTCCAGACATCCCCACTTTTTTCCTCCAGTGTTGTGAAAACTGCAGCACCCAAAACCGCTGACCCTGAATGTGCTCCTTTATTTCTGGGAATGCACTGATTAAAAAAACACAATCAACTGGTTGCCATAGAAACAGCAATGATGTGTTTTGATGTTGTTTGTTAAATAATAATCTTTTGTCCCACTTTGTTACCTAGTGGTTAGATAGAGTTGGTAACAGGGACTGATAAAGAGCTCTGGTCTGCTCTGCTTTTACCGTTTTACTGTTCTTGTCAACATGATTCTATAACTGAACATTGTCTTAATGTATTCTATATTTTGTTTTTTATAGAGGCTAAAACAGAGAAATACTTTGGTTACCTTGCAGCAGCTGACAGTTTTAGCTGTAATGATGCTTTTATGAGTTTGTAAATCTGGTGAGAACTGATGGTCAGGTGTGGGTCTGACCAGAACACTGACAGCTCTGTCCCTCTGTGCAGCTTCTGTTGTTTACCTGAACAGTATGAGCGTCACCTGGACGGCCAGGATCCAGATCCTCCTCACCATCAGCAAGTTGGTAGCCATCGCCACCATCATCATACCTGGGATGTACCAGCTCTTTAAAGGTACGACCGGTCATCATTATACTGGGCTCTAAAACAGTCCATCTGTAGTCCTCACCCATGCCTTTAAGTGTTGCTCAAGAGCACCTCCGGACCTCAGTTATCCCGGCTTTCTCAGCGCCTGGTTGAAGCATGACGTGTAAATATGACCTTGGAGACTCGCAGGCTGTGGGGAACAGCTGTACACAGCAAGCATCGTGTCCCACATCTCACAATGTCCTCGCTGCAGCAGGTGTTCAGAGGAGGAGCCGCTGCTTTCTCTCAGTTTCTCTTACAGTCTGTTTATTCTTTACAAGATGCTTTGATTCGGTTACAGGAAACGACTCAAAGCTCTGTTATTTCACAGTTTAGATGAAAAAGAGAATCAGTTTTTTAACGGGTGACAGGAAAGGAGCTTTTAAATGCATAACCTGATTCACTCTGAGCTAACAGAGGCCCAGGGGCCCCTCCCAGGGGCCATTTTGATGGACCCCTCCCAGGGACTATTCAGACCTTTTCTTCTTCACTTTTCATATTTTCTGTAACTTTATAAACTGAAAAACCAAAACAAAACGGGTTTAATTCGTTTTTTAATCAGCTAGTATAGAATTGCTCGAATGGATGGAAACACATTAGAAAAGTGTGTCGTTATTAACTATGATGCTACTTTCCCACCATAACAGAACAACACATGGAGTGAATGATTGACATGTTATCTCTATAACAGAGCAAAAAAAGAAACGGATTCCTTTTGTTTATTTGTGTTTCGTTAAGCAGTCAGGGACTGATTGATGTCGGGTGAAAGAGAACAGCAGAGAAAAAGCTTTCGTTTGTGTTTTCTGTGCAATTTGTTCCTGAATGAGAAGTTTTAAGAGACCAAGCAGAAAAATGGGCGTTTCTGCTACATAATAGCCCCAAATAAAACCATAAATGAAAGTCTAGTTTTAGGGCCTATGAAGACCACAGTCGGAGATAAACCGTCCTTTAGATATATTAGATGTTCTGTGTGGAGGGTCTGGTGTCATTAGACAGACTGTCTGCAGGCTGTCTCCACAGCGAGGCATGGTGGTGGCAGCATCATGCCTCCCTGATAAGATTTTAGACGGTTTATTTGAGGCAAAGATGTGACATCACAGTGTCTCAGTCAAAGCCCAGACCGACGTCCAACCGTTCTCCATCCAGGCTGCCTCATGTGGAAAGACGATGGATGGAAGATCGAGTCTAAAGATGTTCACAGCTGCTTCCCTCAAACACCTGAATCCACTACAGACTCTTTATGTTTCTTATCTTCATACATTTTCCTTCACAGCAGCACTTTGCCTCCTTCTGTCATTAAATTTAGATCAAATACATTTAGGTTTATAGAAACATGAAAAACTTTCAAAATGTTTGATTATTAAATAAGATTTCAAAGGAATTAGTTCTGATATTCATCCAAGAGAGAACAGCAAATAAAAATAGGATTAAGGTGTCGGGTACAGTTCCAGCTGTTTTAAAGGGAGGCGTGTTTTGGGACGTTTCCAGAGCAAAGATACTGGAATCCAAACAAAGTCTGAGCTCAGAAATCCTCTTAGGACGAGAGAAAGCAGCTCTGACACTTCAGTGGTAGAAAATACTGATTCTAACTGAAGGTTCCAGAGTGTTAGAATAACAACCAGAATAACAACATTACAATCATTGAGATTACCACCAAGAAATCCAGCTTCTTACTTGGATAAAATCCAGAAATTGACAAAGTTAAAACACTGAGTGATAAATATTAGCTGAACTTGTCTCCCTCCTATTGTCCGTGTTTCCTGAGCGTGTCAGATCCTCCCTGATGTTAGGACCCTGAAACCAGGTGGAGTCCAGCCTCTCCATGATGCTGTGGTTTTTAAAATCGGGTCATTGTCTGTTCTCTGCTCCATCAGGACTCAGTCAGTTCCAGCTTTGACTTTACAAGGTTTGAAATGAAAGCAGAACCTTTAGCAGGCAGGAGCAGCTCTGCTGGAGACGGCTGAGGATGCCGCTCACACCGGGCCTGGTTCTGGTTCTGCTGGGACAGTTTCCTCTCTACTGCATCAAGGCTCCTTTTGAGCGATTGGTGTAGAGTCAACATCCACTGTTCAGGCTCAGAGAATCCTGCAGGGTCAGTGACTGGATGCAATCAGCTGCTTTAATCAGACTGGATGATCTGAATCCATGAACCAAACCATCCTATTCAGTTCCTCCTTAACTAGGAATTCCTCTAATTAATTAGGGTAGCATCCCTCCTCTGAGTTTTAGTCATTCGTCACAGCATGCTATCCATCTGTGAGCAAGTTATTAATCAAAAGAAGTTAATTAATATAAGCTATTAAACAGCAGTGTGTGTCTGTTGAACCTGCAGCGTTGAGCAGAAATCAGATTTCAGCCTGAAGTGAACACAGCTTAATTAAACCATGTCGGCTCAATATTTCTTCATGTTTTTAATTGCTGGGTCATAAACTCTGCATATGTTGTGTTTGATCTAATGTCAGTCAGCACCACGTATCAAACATAGCTGCTCTCAAACATAACCTTAAAAACAGAAAACGCTGCTCAGGTTTAACTGACACACCAATAAATAAGAAGTAAACCTTTTTTCTCTTTTTTAACCATCTATAGTTCATGATAATTCGCAGGGTAATTAAATTCATTCACAGCTTTAAGTTGATCACATCCAGGAAAATGATTGGAAAGTTCTGTCTGCCCCCCCCCCCCCGTTCATTCATAACTGAATTGCTTTTATTATTGGAGCCACTATCTGGGCTGAAGACGCCTCTATTTGGAGCAGCCTGCACCTTCTGATCAAAGAATTAAGGCCAATTAAACATCGAGAAGAACTCGGATTTTGGGTCTTAAGAAATGTTTCCAAGTTTAGGTTTTAAAAGCAGAGAAGAAAAAATAGGAGCAAGAAAAAAAGTGTAAAAAGTAATTTATTGGAATGAACCATTAAACTGAAATGTTCATCAGATGATGAAAAGTTGAAGACCAACGAATTGAAGTTTGCAGAAGGTCAGATATACGCTGTACCATTTATTTAGGTTTTGCCCTTTTTGCAGCAATTCTTTTATTTGTGCAGGAATTTCTGGTTTCGGCTTCGTGGAGAGTCCTGGGTGGAGGTAACGGGGGGGGGATTGTCACGCCAGCCCCTAAAGGGAATGGAACGGTCAGATGTTTGAGATGAGGTCGGCCCTGTGAGGTGATCCTGAGCAGGTCCTGCTGTGGAAGCAGAGCTGCGAGTCTCTTGCTATCCCAACCTTTGCACATCTGCAAACAAGGGAATTCTTCTTCTTCTTCTCTGACTTCAGCCTTGAATAGCAGAGCGTGACACCGTCTCTCCATGGCGCTGAGTCGGACGGGAGGTTTTTGGCCGTACAGTTTAAGAACAGATAATCTGTGGTTTCGTTGTACAGTCTGAGCTGTAGCTGCCAGTAACGATTGATAATGTCGCATAGTGTTTGAACATGAACATATTGGAAGAAGGTTTAATGCTCTGATGAGAAAACTGTTACAGGTGATAATATACGGCTTTAGTGGAGCACTAACGCTCTCCTGCTTTCATTCTGAACAGTTTGCAGCCTTCGGCATGATCAGCTAATGCTAAGTTAGGGTTAGCTCAAATTTAACAATGTTTCCTTCTGAGCTCACTTTGCGTTTTTAAGTTGGCACCAACCCGGAAAAACTTGAAAGATGTTCTCCATTTTTTTTGCTTGTTGTTTGGGTTTTGTGGCTTTAATGCTGAAAGGATCCATTTCTCATCACATGAAGCTACTTGGAGGCAGAAACAAACAAGACTTCAAGCTACTTCTCTTACTGGTGCAGAATCCTATTGTGTCAATATTGACACCAGAACGAAATATTTATTGATATACTTCACCTGTCAAAATGCTGTAAATATTTATTTATATGCTTTTTGTTCAGAGGAATTAATCATTTTATTTAGCACTACCCTAAATGTTGTGTGGATGTAGCATTTTTTGTGGTTGTGACCTTTAACCTCGGTCTAACAGCAGCCGGTTGTGTTGCATTCATGCCCGAAGGCCGTCGTCTGTGTGATGAAAACTGGGCTTTTGTAACAGGAAAAGACTGCAGTTTAAAAAAGTCCACCTGACAAAGGATTTCTTGCAGAGAAGAAGATCTTTAGTTCTGAACGTTCCCCTCATATAAATCCAGCTGAGAACTTTTTGGGAGGTTTCCATTGATGGACGCCTGTCCAGACGGTGGACATCAGCAGCTTCCTCTGTTTCCTCCAGTCTGGAGTTTTTTACTGTAATAAACAGGAAATGGTGCAGCTACTCGTTACTGAGTTAAATATTCTGGAAGCTTTGGGTTTTGTGGCTCTTTGCAAAAAAATGTCCAACAGCTGTTTGAGTCTCACTCCTTTCTTCTCTTCTTTAGCTCTTGGAAGCTCTGCTTTAAACCTTCGTAAACCGTCTCTTTGTGTCTCCAGGTGAAACCAAAAACTTTGAGAATGCCTTTCAGTTGAGCAACGTGCAGCTGTCTGGAATGCCCCTGGCTTTCTACTCTGGGATGTATGCATACGCTGGTTGGTAGGTATGATGCACAAAAACCCAGGGGAATCAATTCATGCAGGGTCCACATAAGCCCCGTTCAAACTGAAAGCTCCTGAATTTAAGGACCTGTAGGAACCCAGCAGTAATAGCAACAAGTGGTTCTCCCTTTACCTCCAGGAGCAACCTGCTGTACGTAAATTCTTAATCTTACAAAGTTTATTGGATAATTCATTTTTTTCCAACCTGCAGCTGCTCCTAGTTTCTTTTTAACCGTGTGATTCATAAACATTAAAACTAATTTTATGGCTTCAGGATTCTGCCAAAGGGCACACATGCAATAAATACTCCGACGCTCATAAACTATTCCTGTCTGTCAGCACCCAACTCATGATCTCTCCTGCAGCCCTTCTACGGTGGCCCTGAAGTTCAAAACACATCAAGAAATCTTTAAACACAACTACAAATTAAACAAAACACAACAACATATAAAACAATCACATTAACTGGAAACAAATACAAAAAAAACCAAAAGTCAGCATCAGAAACAGCAATGTTGTCAGAATCACAATGGCTTTAACCTGCAGGTAGATCTCAGAGGGAAACCTTAGAGCTCTCTGATTGGACGACGGCCCATTTGGCTTTTAACCAGAAGTCTTTCTGAACTTTCTGTTTAAACGCTGAATTAAAAAGCATAAACTTCCAGTTTAAAAGCTTCTCAATATGTTTCTGAATATATTTAGCATTTATTTATTTGTATTTGTTTTCAAGTTAATCTCACCGTGTTTTGAATGTGTTGCGTTGAAACATTGGTTGATCTGATTTGACCTTTAGGGCCACCGTACCTGTCAGATGAGACATAGAAATGCTTAAAGATGGTTGAACTTTACTGAATTAGGTTTACATTAAAGACAGTTTAAGGAGAATATATATTTCTTGATTCTAAAAGAAAAAAATTAAAGAGCTCCATTGGTTCATTACTTCTTTACACCAAATATTTTCTTTAGCATTAGTGCCTAAACTTACTGGTAATGCTGCCCAGTTAGCTTAACTAGGCTAGCAGCCTCAGTGGTCTTTCAGAGGGTCGCCGCCACTCCAGAAACAGAATCCGATATCCTGGGATGCTGCCGTGACACGGAGGTACAGCGAATGCCCCATATATACCGGCTGTCGCAGGTTTGAGTCCCATACCTGCTGATCTGATCTTTGCCTAATGTCTCTCCCCCCTCTTGTTATCCACATTCCTGTCTGTCAAACTAACAAAATAAAGACGACTACGACCTGAAAAATAATAAAAAAAATAAGGATAATCAGAATCTCGATGAACTGAACACAAAGGTGAAGTTTTTAGTTTTCTTTCTTGCTGAAAGAAAAATCTCGAAAGGACTGTTTGTGTTAAAATAATTAACGGGTCCTGATAGACTGCTTGACGTTACGGCTTCAGTTAGCCGGATACTCGGCGGCTAACCGGCTTTACACAACAACACGGGGCTATGACACTTTAACACCGATTTAACAGTAGGCTAATTCTTTACAGCTAAAACACTGAGGTTTGTTTCTCCCTTAAAGACATCTTGTATTTGGTGACAAGTGTATGTTATGAAAAACTACATTCGTACACCTGCTTTCATTACTTATTGCCACAACTGGTGGAAAAAGCACTGCAGCTTTACTCAAAGCAGCCCTTAAAAGTCCTGAGAGGACTGGGTCTCTAACTAAAGCTCAGGAAAGTGACTTTATCCAGTTAGATGTGTATAGAGACGATACCTGGGAGTAGAAAAGCCCCAGGCTGTGGAGTGGTATTGGAAAAGGAGATGCAGTAAGATGGTGACAGCAGAGAAGGAAAGTTACATGATATTTGAAATCTGATCTATCAGCAGCCAAAAGCTGTTCTACCTTTATTCTCCTAACAAGAATATAGATGAGATCAGAAGAAAAAACTGCACTCTATATATCCCAGAATTTAGACATCCAGGTGATCATAGATCAGCAGAGGCTGGATGGACTTAAAAGCTGTGAAACCTGTGATTCTGACATTGAAGTGTTACCAAGCTCTATGCAGCAGGTACATGATGACAAACTGCAGGGGACCCCAGCATTGAACCAGAGCCAGTCTCTAACAATAGACCATACCTCTGGTCAGGAAACAATAAGTTCTTTGCTACAGGAAGTCTTCTCAGCGGCGGATGAAGCGGTGGCCAGTCTGTGGCTGAGGTAGCACCTGGAGTTCAGCTAGTTTCTCTACAGCTAAACAACTCTAGAATAAAAGTCACTATTCTGCTTTAAAGTAAAGAATAAACTGGTTTAAACAGATATAACCAGCATCAACCAGAACCTTCAGCTCAGCAGGTAATGATGTGAATTGAACCAGTTTGGAGACACTCTGTCAAGGAGTCGAAGACATTTACTGTAGAGATTTGTTTTTTAACACCCAGTTTTCATTCAGTATGAATCAATCAAATATTTGGTTCAGTTTCTTTTCACTCATAGAAAACTTCAATCAAAACTCGTCTCTACTAACGACAGAAGAACCTTCTCCGTTTACTGATGAAGGGACCAAATGTTAATACAGATGCTGCGTTTCAGTCCTTCAGGAAAATAGACAGACTATCTGTTTGTTTCAAGGAATGCACGTTTTCCTCAACAGATCATGTGCGATAAAACTACAATGATTGATAATGAAAGGGTGGGGGGGAACATTTTTCTTCATCTCTTCCAGGTGAACATTGATCCCAACATGTCAGACTCTCTGTTATTATAGATGGTTACTTATCAGGACCAGCTATGTTGCTGACATATTTACCTCTGAGAGCAGAGTCAGTCCAGGTCGGTTTCTCTCACATTCAAAGCAGCTCGTTTGGCCTTTGAAAAGTATTCAGCTCAACGAAGAACTTCAAAGGTTTTCCATTTGATGATCCAGATGAAACTGCAAGAGAAAATAAACAAGGCTTTGTAAAGTATACATCCCACAAGGCAATGCATACCTGCTATGGGAGGCAATGGATCAAGCTTGTATCTTGCACCTGGTGCCTTACTAGATCCAGGGTGGATCAGTTCATCTCATTCTAGAGCTCGTATGGTGGCGCCGTGGTCAGGCTCCTGGTTCCGTCCGCTCCAGAGGGAACCGCTGGGTTGAACAGACTAAACATCCACTCAGCTCCGGCTAACTGCAGCCAAATGGTGACCAGTTATACGGTCATTACTAGTTAATTAAAAAGTCCTTCAAAGATGTTTTAACCTGGAAAGGGCAGCTCAAAACCTCACATGTGTGGTCAGTTAATTAAGGTTCTTATTTTATTTTAAAATATGTTTTTTAGAGTGGAAGAGTCTCTCTGATAGACCAGTCTGGCTGCTGGACTGGTTAAGCTATCTGGGCGGTATTAGCAGTGGGAATTCAAAAAGAGAGCCATCAAGTCTGGTTGGGGGCTTTGGGATCTCTGTGTTTGTCTGTGAGATTAGCTTTTAGTGTTTATTTTAAATTAATCCTACAGTTAAAAAGCAACTCACCAGATGGATCTAATCTAAAGATGAAATGTAAAATAAACTGTTTAAGCTGAGGGATTTGCCTATAGTTGGTCAGCACTGGAGGTAAAGGGAAAACCACTTGTATGTTGTCATTACTGCCACCTGCTGGACTGAAGGGGTAGTGTAGTTTATGTCCAGCTGATTGCTGTAGATCAGGCATGCCAAAAGTCGGTCCTGAACAAACACTGCAGAATGAAAAAATGAAGAGATTGAGTGAATAGAATGATGAAAAGTGGTCCCTATGTCCTCCAGCAGTCTAGTCCTATAGCAGCAGAACTATAGAGATAGTTC
>JAUZNJ010041018.1:0-10163 GCA_034780135.1 Jordanella pulchra | reverse complement strand
TGTGCTTTTTAAAATGCAATGAAATGCTTGCTGTAAGAATTTTTTCTCCCACCCCTCAAATATTGTAAATATAAAAAAATATGAACTCTATGAACACTCCCTGAAATATTCATGTGAAGAGGTCCCAGGGACTTCGACACAGCAGATATGACCAACAAGATCCTGTTTTCTACCCCTGCCTCCTCCATTCTTCTCATCTACCGTTGAACCAGACCTATAGACATCGTTTAGTTCTCCATGCCTTTCCGGCAGCTTCAGAATAAAAACTCTCGACCTCCATCTGTGGATTTTTTTTCTTCTTAACGCCCTGCTCTCTTTCTTCCTTCTGTTTGTGTGCTATTCCCAGCTGTCACTGAGACTCTTTTTATTTTTTTCAGACACACTTGCATCAACAAATGCAATGAAAGTGTAATTGAATAATTTTCTTAAGGGATGCGAAGGCATAATGTGTAATTTCGCTTTGCCACCATGCTGTTTTATAATATGCTCTCACTCGGTTGCCCCGGAGTTTCATCTCCAGCATCTCTGTATGAGACAACCCAAGTGGGCGACGGTGAAGGATCTGAACGATTGCATATTCTACTTTTCTTGATATTTCCCTCCCCTCCTGCCTGCAAACCAACAATTAAAACCTTACAAATGTACTTAATTAACTGCAGTAATGCACACTTAAGATCTGTTACTAGAAGTGTAATGAACCCGTTCGCTGCTGTTGCAAATAAAAATAAAAGATGGAAGAAGTTGGATTTCTAGGCTTCAGCTTTACTCTTCTATTTGCTCCAGGGAAGCTGCAGAAAAGGTACGCCTGAGGTGGAAATAGACGAAGTGAGAAGGATTAGGTTTTATTTAGATGATGGCAGCATGAGCTTGTCTTTTGATTGAGGGCTCATCAGGTAGTTAATGTTGTGGCTCTTGGTGACTGATGGCCTTCGGAAGATAGGGGAATGCTGATAGGAATAACGACTCGCTGCAGAGAAACCCTATTATCGGACTGTCACTGGATGTATGGAGCTCATTTGTAATTAGCATCACGATAAGAATTTCAAGATCTCACTTGGAAGTGCAGGTTTTTGGATATTTGTTGCTTCTTTAGTTCTTAAACTTGATTTAAAGCAAATAAGTGACTAATGGGAATAAAAAGGCAGAGTATTATTGAAAACAACTGGATAATAGAAATTTTAAGGTAACATGACGGTTGCCCGGAACAAGAAAAAAACAAAACAAGTCATTATGTGCTTCTTTTACCAAACATTTCAAAGCAGGCTGAAATTGCCAATTCCTGAAGGAAAGGTGGCTTTGTGGATTAAGCGACTGGCGGAGCTAAAACTTCAGAATTTACAAGCAGATCAGAAATCAATTCTAACAAGAAGAGAAAAAAAGATGAGATACAACATTTAGACGTGAAACCTTTGCTCTTTTTAACAACAGGATAGCTACGCTAACGTTATCCACCATTACATTTGAAAAGGAATGGTATGGGGCAAGACAGCGGTGCAGATTTTTTGCATAGTGTTGACATCAATATGGCTGAACACCTGTAATTCCACTGGAAATTCCCACCTGCGCCTGATGTCCCCGCTCTGCAATTTATAAATGACCAGAGGGAGCTCCCAGGTGGCTCGTCTGTGCAGCTTGAAGACTAACATGGTTTGTGGAACAACTGGCTTTATTTTCCAGCAAGACTTTTCATCCACCCAATCTTTTAAAAGTTAGAACGTTTGGTATCGACCACAGTACAATAAGCTTCATTAGTCAGCAAACTCACCTAACCTCAACCTCCTCACAATCAAAGACATATTTAGCTGAAACTTGGAGACCAGAGGCAACAATGTAGATGCAGGAGGGATTTCCAAACATCTTACCCTGTGGCCTGCAGAATAACTACTGTTCTGAGTAGGTTGCTCTTTCAGCAAATGGCATGTGTTACAGTTTGTATAGTCCAGTTTACGAATAATTGATTACAATATTAGTTGATTTTATTAAAAAAAAAAAAAAGGTTAAGCATGATTAATCTAAATGTTTTAGCCCTAGTAATGTTGCCTTTAATTATTTCATGGTCCGTTTATGTATTTCACGATACATTTTGACCTCCACTTTTGGAAACCCTGCGGTGCTTTTTAGTAAGCTGACATTTGTTTTTATAAAAATGTTAAGTTTATTTTTCTTTCTTTTACATTTAATATTATATTCCAATTCAAAGCTACTTTATTTATCCCAAAGGGAAATGAGACAGATTACCCAGAGTAAGATAATGCCATTCATACATCCAACATGATTACCTGACTGTTTTTGTTGTTTGTTTTTGGGGGGGTTTAGTAGGATCAGATTTCAATGACCCTGTTTGTCAGTAATCACAAAATATGCTGTCTTCATTCTAGCACAATCCTCCAGGTTTACTTTCCATATAAGGTGTTACAAAAGCAGAATTCACCGCGAGTGATTTTGCACATGTGCATCTTAAGACAATCGGATGTTCTGATACAGTAGACAGTTTATTATTTGACTCCCTGCCGTGTGATGGATGCACGGACAGTAGTTTGTCTCTAATTATCATTAGCCTCCTGGAGAGGAAAAACCTGTTGTAATTGCAACTCTTATTTCTGCAGTGCCTTGATCAGCAAATGATGGCTCCTCCTGCTGTTAGGCTGGGTGGAGTTGTCTTTTATCCAGGTCCAAAATTGATTTTGACAAAGTCACTGTGGAGTGTTGAAGAATAAATATTCATAAAACAGTATTCCTCTTTTAGAGTTAAATAAAGATTATCTGGGGTTTAGTTGGACGTTGCTTCTTTTATTTTTTTTTTGAGAAAATGACTGACTTCTGCATTCACTGAGGCCATCTGTTGGAGGGGGCTGACCGCCTACTGTGATTAACCTTAGCATCTTTGCTTTCACTTTCACTGTGAGTGCAGGTTGATTCACTCAGCTGCCGCTCCTACTGTCACTGAGGTGAGGCTCACAGCAGAAACGCGTTTGTCGATAGTAGTGGTTCTTATATAGGAACCTAAAACCAAGAGATTGTGATTAATCAGAATAGTCTAGTTGATGAAATTGACATCTTTTGTTTACTGTCACACAGGGATAAACTTCAAAGTCAGCAAATTTTTAAAGTCAGCTGATTTTGTTGCCCTTTTAAGTAAGAAAATCATAAAGATCTGATCAGTTAATGTTCTGGGCTAAACTATAAGGAGGCGTAAAGAAAAGTTCTCTTCGGTGTGGATACTTTTACTGTGGACACTGGACTCAAATTAAGGAAGCATAAACATACATTGAAAGCTATAAAGGTTAAAATAGAGGAGCAGTTCCAGTGGAGAACAGAAAAGCTGCTCTTCTTCATCCTTTTGGGCCTTTAAACAACACTAATTATTAATACAAGACCAAAAGAACAAACTTATCGTTGCAATACACAACTAATATATGATTTTACATGAACTACTTATAAATGCTGTTCTTATTTTGTCCTTTGTGTGTTTGGTTTTTTTGTTAAATCGACTCAAATCAATACTGGCAGGTCAAAGTGGAAAAACCACAATGCTGTTGATAGGAAATGGGTCACCAGGTTCTTTTTTTTTTTTTTTTTCAGCAGATAAAAGTACAACCATAACTAAAATGACTCTGTTACAATGTTTTCACATTTTATTCAAAAGTCACCGGATATATTTTAATGAAGCATTTCTGATCTCTAGTTTTTGTAAAGCTACAAAAATAATTGTTTGTTTTTAGTGTCATAAACTAGTAATTATTGTATTTAGTGTTTCTAAAACAAGGATCTTGATTAGTGTTGCCAAATAAAAAAAACACTTCTCTCCTTAAGTCTTACATTTCCATACGAGTACAGAATCATTTGGAATCAGACATCGTCGTTCCTCTGCTGCCTGATATTTAAATAGTTAGCATGAAACCTTCTTCAAACTTAACAATTTCCACATGATCAAATGTTGTTGGCCCCTGCTTTTATTTCTGTTTTTTTTTAGGTTTCTAGTCTATAGCTGACACAGTATGTCTGTTTACATCTCTGCTATGAGATCTTTCTTCATAGGTACAGCAAACATCAGGAGATTTCAACTGCAGCATTTATAGCAACAGCATTTCCAGTTTCTGGAACTCCCATTTAAAGCATCTTATAATTCCCCTGTTGCCCCCCTAGCCCTAAAACGGCAAAGCACAAAACACCTGAAGCAAAGCATGAGCTTTTTAAATAAAGCCCAAACATGTTCTTGTGTAGCTCCGTACACAAGCTTGAATTTCCCAACCTTAATCTGTTTGCACATTACCTGAGGCCAGAAGTCATTTTGCACATGTCAGAAGATGTAGGGCTGCTGTAAGTGCAGAACAGTTACATGTGACCTATACATAAACAAACACCCCTACAAGCACCGAACGCCTCCCTACCACCCAGTCGACATGTTGTAATAATGGAAATCACCATTCCCTCAACATAAAGTTGAAATATTCATAGTGATATGTACGCTTGAAGGAGTTGGGAAAAAGTGACTGTCCCTAAGAAGGGAGAAGGAGCAAACGCTACTCGTTCCTTATTGTCTGCTGGGAACTATTGTTTCTTTTTGTTGAATGTCTGTTTGTACCAAAAACAATCGTAAGAAATAGCAGCATACAGTAACTCAACGCATTTTACAGACATGCGTATTAAATACTGCTTCCTGCTCCATTGTCAGAAGTTCTAAAGGTCATTTCAGGGGAGGCAGGAAGTGGAGCAGCAGAGATGCAACAGCCCCTAAAATTGACCCTTTACCACCCAACCTAGCCCACTGAGGGTACCCTCTCTGGTGACATTTTATCAGTCTTAAAATAGAACCTAACATGAACATTAGTGAAATCTCACATGAAGGCAGTGCTTCATTCGGCACTTTGTGTTGGATTTTACAAGCCTGCCTCTCTAAAATGGTGCTAAAATTAAAACAGTGGGCAACTTAATGCTTTCAATTTAAAAGTTGATTTCTAATGCTTAGAAATTATTTAGCCTACAAAATAATAATGCTGATCTTAATCTGACATCATCATCAAAAGGATTTTATCAGTTTAAAGGTGTATCTTTACTCCTTTGTATTGGTTGTAAATTGAAACATAAGAATGGTTTGATTTAAAGATGAGTTTACATTTAATAAGTGATAGTCATGTTTTCATATGTGGAGAAATGAGTGGCTTTTAATTTTAATTAAAAGTCTTTAGGTTTGTGACATTTCCAAGCAAACAAAGTGATAGTAATGGAGGTACTGAAGAGCACATATCTGCAAGTAACTTTTTTTAGTTACTGCCTTCAACAAGGAAGGAATTGGTTGACAAATTCATGTCGCATATAAATTGTCATCTGTGGCATTGTTTACACATGCAATGAGGTTTCCTTTGTGCAGCCGTTCAGCGTGTGGGCAAACACCCACACAAAACATGCACATTCTCATGAAACATTCTTTTTATCTAGCTTTCTTTTTGTTTGTGTGGTCCTTTTATAAAAGCATGTTGGCCTGCCTCTGGTTCATGGTTGGTCTGCTCTGCTTTACTGCAAAGAGATTTAGGAGGAAATCTTCTCCCTGGATTCACCTGCTGCTCTCTTTGGCAGCGTCTTTTAATCCTGAGTTGCATGAATTCCTTGCAGGGCTGTTTTGTTCAGTATTGTGATAGTAAATCTTATGACCTGTCGTCTTTGTTTGCTACTCAGTACGTGCACAGACCTCTTCTCTAAACATGCTAATGTTTATATCTATGCTCTTCATGTCTGAATTTTTTAAGTGTTCTATCTCAGGTTTTGCTCCATTTACTTTAACAGTGAGAGCTATAAAACCAAGCTATGTGTTCACTACAGCAGCCAAGTTCACCTGAGTATACAAATGCCTGTTATATCGACCAATCTATTGAGTCATTAAATAGTAAAGCTGGCCTCAGGGCTCTGGTCTGATCGGGTTGTGTGTGTGCTTAGGGAATAAAAAGTTTGAAAGTGTAGCGCTTAGGTTGAGATGTTATCTAAGACCTTTTTTTTGACTGTATGTAAATCTCTCTTAGCCGGAATGATAAGTTCTGTGATAAGACCAAATGAATCATTTAGGTTTGTTATCGGGGTGATGTCACCCAACGTAAATGCTAAAGTTATATGCACGGGTTTATAAGTGCACACACGAACACAACCTGTCTTGCTATATGTAGATGAAGGTGTGTTGTCGCCCATATATTTTCAATCATTTTTCACCCTTTCTTTGTCCTAACCCTGAGAATGATCTTAAACTTAACCATCACCATTGCATACCTCAACCTCAATCTAAACTCAATTCCCATATTAGTCCTAAATCTAAACGTTGTCCTAAACCAGCTAAATATTCTCATTTTAGTTCAAATAGACCTCAGTTTTATGGTGAAATCGGAAAAATTATTCTCATTGTGACGATATGACAGGAGCATGCACACAATATTAACAAAGAGAACAACTCTAAAGCTGATACATGAACACACACGGGAATAAAACAAAGGTTACAATGTAAACACCGGCTGTAAAAACGTAGCCATGTTTGATGCATGATGCCGAGACAATTAATAGCTACATTGACTTAATAGAGAAATAATGGTACCATTAACCGGCAGTGGAATAACATCTGTTGCATACTCGTTCTGTTGTAAAATTGTATATTTTTGATAGACTTGAAAATACTGTTGTTTTTTCAGCAGTGATGCTACATTTAATGGGGTAGAAAAAGCATTGACCACCCACCAGCTTGGCTTGACAGACCAGCTGTTTGGGAGTCCTTCAAAACCGTCCTTTGATCACTCCACCCCTTTTTTCAAAGGTTGTGCTCTCCGTCTGCTGGGGGGGGCACACTGTATATGTATATGTCCAAATAAAAAGGTGCAGTAAATGTGTTAAAACACACAGTTTCCACAGCCATCAAACTCATCAAGATTCAGGGTAATTTTGACAAATTTCTCTCTCTCAAAAGAAACCAGCATATGTTATTTTTTTAATGTTTTTTTTACAGGAAGACACCTGGTCTTCCCTTTTTAACTTTCTTCAAACAAATGACTATGAGCAGTTACAAGGATAGGCACGTCCTTAAGTTTTCAGTCAGTTATCATACAGTTTTAATCAGTGTTTTCTTTGTAGACTAAACCTTTTTAATGGATTTCCATTTCTCCAAGCCTTTTATTGAATATTTATTTTTTGTATATACTCACAGCAATTAAACCATCAGTCTGGGCTAGGGTACAAACGGATGGTATAGAATTTTCTGAGAAGCCTTTTTTAAATTTTTATTTTACTAATTTTCTGTACATACATTGACTGATGCAGTAGAGTGTAAAACAAACTCTCTCTCTGTGATAAGATAAAAATAACTGTGATTAAGATGACCTTTTTTGTGCCCTTTGGTGCTTCCCTGGACCATGTTTTTAAAACACCATATTTTGTAGTAGATGATATTATCCTTATCAACAGCCACTACTGGAACCGGTCAAACTTGGACTGCATTATTCTTTATTGATTTGAGATTATTTTCAACTTTTTGTTTTGGATTTGTTTCTCAAATAAAATAAAAATTAGTTCATAGTTTTCAAAAACGTCGCTATAATTCCTCGTTAGCGTTAATTGCATGTCATTACTCCAGAGTACCGCCCTAAAGTCTGGTGTTGGAGTGCTTTATGCACTTTGCATTGTACTTCGCTATGAAATTAGCAATGAAAACCCATTACTTGCAGCTTTCTACACACTGTTCTTGAGCTAATGTGAAGGACACATGAAGTTCGCAGATCTGCAGAGACTGATCCCTTCTGCAGGGAGTTGGTATCAACTGTGCACTAAGCATGTTGGCATCTGCTGCCCAGGTTCTGGGGGTTTGTGGCCTTGAACTTCATGGTTAAGCTACTGTTGTTCTCCATCGCTCCTCTAACAAATGTTTTTAGGAACCGTGAATTTTTATGTCTGGACTTATTTCCCAGGTGGAAAAAACTATTTCCACAAGCAATCTGCATACCAAGGGGGTATATTTTATACACCTGTGGTCATGGAAGTGATTGTGACACCTGATTTTAATTATTTGAATGGTTGAGCAATATGGTGTATCCTTATGCACTTACCTTCAAGGATCACCCAAACTATGAAGAGTATAGAAGAGTTTTTCCTCAAGGGATTCACAGAAAAATAAGTTGCCAAATTCTTCAGCACTTTGTTGGTGTGGGCTCTATGCATTCTGATCAAATATTCCATTACCCTGTACGCTCTGCTGTACGTAATAGAGCGGGGTAGATCCATGCTCAAACAGCATTAAGCTCTTCACTCTCCCACTCCAGATTCACTATCCAAATAATGACCTCGCTGTTCGTCTGCTCACCACAGCTCTGCTGTTTGGCTGACAGCGGGATCCGTCGAGTTTTCTCTGGGGTGATAGGAATGATTTTTTGCAACCAAACCTATTGACAGTACTGCAGCATCTGCTTGTTTGTTTTTTTGTTTTTATATATAAATATATTTCTTGGTGGACTGGTGAGGAGATAATATGCGATTTGGAGGGAGGATGTGAAGATTTTATTGTGTACTCTTTGGAGGAGGAGGAGTTGCTGTTTAAAGTGATGGTTTATTGATTTCTTGGAATTCTGCTAGCAGTTCATACTCTAGGGGTGAAAGGTGGAAGTTATTTGGATGTATGTTTTTGTCTGCTTTTCCAAAACAAAACTCAAGAAGATCTTTAGTTTTACTTTTGCAGTTTACCTTTGTATATAAATATGGGCAATGTGCAGGTTCCTTATGGGATAGTTACCAAATAAAAACACAGATGCTTTTGCATTACATCTTTGATCTTTATTATTATAAATCAGCCCTTTACTTTGAAACTCTGATTGCCTTGGGTTTAATTTAAACTGAATGCTGACGATGATATAAATTGTTCTTGACTTGCCCGTGACGTTTGTCTTACAGATGTTCAACAACTATTGATGTAATCAGTTTAAAATTTAAATCAGCAACATGTCAAAAGCCCCCCCCCCTCCACACGCACACACACGCACACACAAACTGTCTGGGTTAACTGTGTTCTAGTTGCACTTTTCTTCAAGAAATTTTTATTTTTTTTTAAGCCTTCAATTTCTGTCACTATCTACTGTACCTATCTTTTCTATCTTTTCTATCACAGTTCAGCTTTAGCAAGTATTAAAACATCCCCATGTTTTTAAGACTTCTACCTATGTTAATAACAAGAAATAGAAGGATAGAACTATAAACAAGGGCAGTAACATGAAAAATGAAATATTCAGTAACATTTTGTTTGGGTTGCTTTGGCGTGAATCACAGCTGAGGTGTTCATGTTGTTAAGCTACATAAGAATTTGGCCTTGTGAGTAACAGTCGTCTCGTTTCTCATTAGCCCACTGACAATACTTCTTCCTATGTCTTTGCTTCGTGTTGGAAAGAATATGATAGTTGTAGCTTGTGCGAATGAGACGATCGTATGCTGTGACTGCTTAGAATCTGATCCCAGACACAGTCGCCACCTTGCTATTCTTCCTCTAACCCCTAAATAGCCTTTATTTCCCAGTCCTCTCATAGTGCTGGGTATCCTGGTTGCTGGGATGTTGCATCTGTAAACAGCCAGTATCTTTATCAGTTACCCTTAACCTTCTTAACATTTAGTTAGTGCTCTTTTCCATGATTGTATAGTTCATAACAATACTATAAAGTAGCATTCCCCAGTTCTGTTCTATTTAGTAATCTTGCCTTATATTCTAAGAATCTGAGAAAGTGAATTTGTTTTTTTTCTTATCTGAACGTCATAATCAATTTGTGTGAACAAAAATGACACAAATAAAGACTTGACCATATGTTTTGATTTTGATATGGTCAGCATTTAACATCTGGCCTTATTTACAGCATGATACCTCTCATTTCTTGTAGCTAGCTGTGATGTTTTTAGTTGTTGCGGATCTACTGGCATCAAACTTTGTGATGACATCATTGTGAAGTTAAATTAAGATTAGAGTGTGTTCAAATTGTCTTGGTCATTCAAAAGAAAAAAAAAAGCCATTGGGCATTGGGGTGCTGACTGCAGCCCAGTACCCATCAGACGGCATCTGCGAGAGAAGGGCTTCAGAAAAAAAAAACTTCTTCAAAGGCCACGTCTTCTTCAACGTCACAGAATTGCCCGTTTGGACTTTGCAAGGATGCACCAAACAT
>JAUZNJ010041017.1:0-10163 GCA_034780135.1 Jordanella pulchra | reverse complement strand
AGTCATCATTAACCCTTCACCTCAGGAACATGTCTCATGATATGGATCCTGGAGCTGTTCCTCTCCCCCTCAGTCTCATATTTTGGTGATCGTCCAAACAAAGTCTCAGTGTGGTCATATCATACACCTGTTACACCTATGGCCTTGGAGCGCATGGGAAAAGTATCCTTAGGCTCTTTTCACGGTGATGCAGACTGAAGGAATTCGAAGTTGTCTCTTTTCTTCAAGAATATATACCCATATTAAGAAATTTATCTAGCTACTACAAGTTAAAGTAAAAACACATCACTATAATTTCCAAAAATCATCAAAGCAAACATTAGATAAAAACACTACAATTATTACATTATTCTAACATAAAGACACATATTTTTTTCTACCATCTTAACTCCTGAACTTAACACCAGATCTTTTAGTTATCAGGCTCCTCTCCTGTGGTACTAACTACCAGTTTTAGTCCATGAGGCACACACCCTATGTATCTACAGTTTGTGGACTTCCTGATAGTAAAGAATTACAATAGTCCAGCCTTGAAGCAACAAGTCCATGGACTAGTTTCTCAGCATCATTCCTGGACAGGATATTTCTAATTTTTGCAAATATTCTGAAGAAATAAAAATTTAGAAACCTCTTTGATATGGCATTTAAATTAAAAGGGTCCTGTTAAAAAATAACACCAGGGGTTTTTGTTTTAGCATCTGACATAAGTTTAATCCTATCCAAATGAAGTGACTAATCAGATGGTTAGGGTTAGGTCTGGTCCAAAAACATTAAGCTCTGTTTTTTTCAACATTCAGAATAAGAACGCTAGGTGTCATCCAGGTTTTGTGTCTGTAAGACCTGCCTGTAGTCTGTGTAATAGTGGGTTAGTTTAACTGACCAAGTCATCTGGGTCAAGAGATGGTTTCTTAAGTGAAGGTTATAATTAGATCAACCTAAGGTACATAGCTTTGTAACAGGGATAGATTAATCACCTCAAATTGAGGTGGAAATCAGAGGGAATACTTTCTTAAATAACTTTGTTGATGCTGAATAAGCCACATTTATTTTAACTTTTAATTAGAATACCATGGTTTACTCCTTTAGGATTCTTCTCTAATTAATTTGATTTGTCGTAGGCAAGACACTGTCTGGATGGGTAATGGGTGAGTAACAGTGGAGAAGCTGCAGAGTATGATAATGTCATGTCTGGGTTCTATAAAGTTAGCCCACATACAGAACACCACCAGAGACGGAGAGTAATTTTAGAAAGTTTATTGAAGAACCAAACAATATCTCCAGACGTGGAGCACAAGGATCACACTAGGAAAATAAGGATATGGCGGTGAGTTCAAGTTTTTCAGAGCTTCAGAAATAGAAAAGTAAGCAAAAGGTCTTACTTTGTAAATGGGTTGTTTGGTTCCATGAGGGTCTGTCAGGCTTCTGCCATGAGCGAAAATAATTCATCCAGAGAAAAGGTTCTTTAAAGTCCAGGAAGTCCGATGGATCCAGAGTGGTGCAGATGGAGCTTGCTTGTGAGGGAGGGCGGACAGGCTGACCGTACCTGAAGGGGTGATGACGCTTGAGACTGCTGGCAGAGAGTGGAGTTGAGAAGAGGGCTTACAGGAGTGTGTGTGTTATAGAGACGGCACCCAGTGGGTAAAAACCACAGCGTCGAAGGAGCAAGGAGGCAACGGAGGAAGTCAGATAGAAGCCTCTCAGTGATCTTCGCTGGACGATCACCTTAGGAGACACATAGAATTACCAAGAGTCAAGTAATCACAGGGAACCATGAGTTTATGCTGGGGGGGACTGAATGCCATTGCAGGCAAAACACTCAGGCTCCGAGGTACAGTCCTCAGCGTCCTTTAAAGCCCCACTAATGAGACCCGATAGGTAGCAGCTGGTAGAGAACCGCTCCCAACACAACCAGAGCCTCCATCTGCTGGGGAAAAGGGGGAGAACACAAAAGAAAAGGCAAACCCAGAAACCCCAGAACCTGACAGATAAACTACGGCTCTGCTTCCTGTTCTGCACCTTGGGCTGTCAGGGTTTTGGAGGGAGATTCCTACAACAAAAGAGCTAAACCATTCAAATCATTCTGGATTCCATCTCTCTGAATAGGACCAGGTTGTGCCCAAAAAAGATTGCTATTATCAATATAAATATATCAATATAAATACAGATATATAAACAAATTAATGACCACTAGAGAGCAGTGCATACAATTTATTCAGCAATTGTGCCCTTGATTACTGTCAGGCACTGACAAGACACAATTTTTTTATAAACAAAAATTAAAAACATTTGCAGGACCTGATTATTTCTGCAACACAATTTATCATGGCAATGTTTCCTTTTAATGTGACTGCTTTTCTCAAGTGACAGACATAGTGGTTATGAACCCATGTGACCTGTACACTCCTCCTCAAGTATAAAGATCCTGGAACACCCTCCTTTACTCTTACTGAGAGCAAGCAAGCTACAGTCTGCCTGACAGGTAAGATCCACCAAAATATCAGTATCAGAGGCAAACTGTTACTGGAAAGGAAATTCTTGATAGCTCAGCACTGACTATATATTTATGTATATATATATATATATATGTATATATATATATACATATATATATATATATATATATTCAATGAAGGAAGCACATTTCTTCACCAGGCTTTTAAACAAAAACTAATAAATGAGGATAACTGTGCATAGAATGTTCGAGATGTAGTCATCTTAAAGCAAACAAGTCTTTATATATAGATAGACAAACAAATAGACGGATGGTTTCAAATAACTTGTATTTTATTAATTTATGTAATTCTACAGACTTTTTCTCTCTGTTTTTACCTGAATAGGTACTGCTTATGATCCCTGCCTTTTTCAGCTGTTTTTTAAGATCCATCCAAACATCTAACTTCTTTGGCAAAGTATCATCTCCATTTTTGATGCCGTTTGCTAAAATCCAACTAGCAAGGTACATTGAGAACACCCAGCTTTATTTATGTACAGTATAATTATATTACAGTGAGAGCAACATGTACCCTATAATGTTGAACTTGTGATATGCGAATCATATTAATTGTATTCTACCCTGTAACATTTCATGTGCAAATGAACAAAACCAGAGCTAGTACATTCTATTGAATAAAAATAGTAGTAAGTGTCAAAAAGTGTTTGAAATGCTGAGCATTATGCACAGATCAGTGAAGAGATTCCCTCTTTATCAATGTTTTCATTTTAGCTTTGCATTGAGATCATCCACAGACTGGAGCGAATAAGCCTCCAGGACTAGAATCATTACTTGGAGAGATATTTATTGTTTCTCACAGCTTTGAAGAGTGCCTTGGTTGCCTTGGGGCCATAAGTTCAGTGTGAGTAACAGTTTTACTATTTTACCCTGTTGTTTATGGTTAGATCTTAGATAATTATGTCTTAAAAAGCTGTGAACCAAGGCTGGAAATAGAAGTTATTAGGCTAGTTTATGTAGATTTTATTTTAGCCCTAAAAACAATCATAATAAAAAAGTAACCAGTGAAAACATCACTCAAGCTCTGGTTAAGCAGTGTGAATATCAAACACATACAGAAAAGGACACACCAAACAAAGGTTAGCAGCGATCAGGACATTTACTACATTTCTAACTGGAACAATCATGGTTCCTACAGAAATCTACAGTCACTCTCTATATGAACACATGTTTATTGATAATTAAATTATCTTCCAGGAATGTTATCAAGATACCTTACCCCCATCTTCTGACAGATTTCGCTGATTTCAGGAAAAGAGAACATAATGGACACGTGAGTAAAACAAAAACCTTCTTTAATGTATTGCAGCAAAAAAGAAATTATGTAAAGTTTATGACAATTGCAGGATGTGTCTGTCTGAAATATTGCTATAAATTAAACTGCAGCACTTTTGTTGACAATCCTATGTAAATTGATGCAGGGAAGGTTTATAATCAGAAATAAAAAGGTATTTTTGTTTACAAAACAACTGGATCCTTTAGCTTCTCCATATAAACACCACCAGGTTTATTCCAACTGCAGCTGATCTGGACATTAAAAATATTTTACAGAGTGGAATCTAAAACTAAATTAAATTTAGTTTTTTTTTATTTATCAGTCCATTCATCCATCTTCCAGTAATAGCCATCAGGGTCAGCAGTCTATGAGCGAAACGTAGGGCACAACCAGGGACATCTTTAGGACTCTATATCTGGGTTGGCTTATCCCTTAGTAAGATGCTTCAGTGCATGCGTGACAGAGGTGGAAAAAAAAGTTAGTTTAAAGGCCCTGAGCGGAAAGCTTTTACATGCAAAAGGTGCACCCTTTGGAGAATACTTTTCTTATAAAACAGTCTTGTGTTAGTCTGACTATGTGTTATGCTACAATATATATCACAGAACAAGCAATTTGAAGATAGTACTGTTAGGGATTTTGCAACAAACATGTTTTTTGAAACAAATTGACTTTATTCAAGCCTAAACAATACAAAATGAGTAATAAAGTTTTCTTCATGTATACAAATATGATAAAGAATCGACATATATCCATCTATTAATCAAATTATATAGCAATAGCAGAATGAAAAAAGTCGATTTTAAGTGGGAGTGATAAAGACTGTTTCAGGCGTGCTATGTTATATTAATTTAAAACAACATGCGGTATTTATAGAATGACACACACATTTCTGTTTAGATTTATTTAAGTATTTTCTTCAGCAGAAGTCAGTGTCTTAAAAAACCCATGTAATCTATTTTGTTTTGCTTAAAAAGTTAATTTTTTGCCCTTTTTATTCATTTGTACAGTATTTTTATTTATTTTATTTATGTTTGCTGTTTTGTAATACAGAACTGAACGTCTTCGCTCATGTTTCTACTTTAGCTTTGATTTTTTGCAACTGAAAGTGCACATCAGCATTTATCTGATGCTGCTTGTAAAATGTAGAGTAGTTCTCCTCTTTTGGCCTGAAAAAGGAAAAACCTCTTCATATACTATAAACATTAGAAACATAAAATGAGAACAAAGTGAGGAACCGGATACAACTTGGAAAAAAATTTAGGATTTTTTGGTTTTTTATTAGAACAAAAACCCAAACCTCAACATCTCTGAAACAACAAGGTTTCTAATGTTATTATGAAAACTTATAGATTTTCATAATAAATGGTGGATGAAATTTACTAAAGATGATGCTTAAACATGTAATGTAAAAAAACATGGCATTAATTTTCTTTTGAACTGGTTATTTTCTCCAGTGCTTTGGTCAGTTTAGGCCCTCCTGCAGTCCACCAACTGAAAACCAAGAGACAGAAGTTTGGAACTTTAACCAGGGTGACAATCGGGGAAAAAGATGTGCGCAAGACAAATAAAACCATCTTACTTGTTGGAGAAACTGAGACAGGAAAATCAACTCTGATCAATGCTCTGGTTAACCACACCATGGGTGTAAAGTTTGAGGATGAATTGTGGTATCAGGCTGTGGATGAGGAGGAGGACGATGGCCGGACATCAGATGTAATTGTTTATGACATAAATCATTTTAAAGGTAAAGCTTTGCCCCACTCCCTTACCATTATTGATACCCCTGGATGTGGAGACAACCGAAGGATAGAAGATGATGTGGTTGTAAGCCATCGACTGTTTGACTTGTTTCGATCAGAGGATGGAGTTCGGGAGATTTCTATGGTGGGTCTGGTGATTAGGGGGACTAATAATCAGCTGAGTGACTCTTTGAGGCACTTGCTTGATTCAGTAATATCTCTGTTTGGGAAAGGCCTTCAGAAGAACACTGTGGCTCTGATCACACACTCAGATGAAGCAACACCTCAGGAAGCTTTTCAAGCCTTAAAAGATGCAGGCATTACATGTGTAAAAAGCAAGAAGGGCGAGCCTCGCCACTTTAAATTCGATAATCGACAGAATGAGGCTCTGACAGAGGAAAACCGTCAAGAACTAGAAAATGCCTGGAGACTGACAGAGAGGGGAATGAGCAGGTTTATGGGTTTCCTCGAAAAGGCTTCACTTCAACAGCTGCAGGTAAAGATCGGGTTTAACTCACAAATCAAACTTGCTGCCTGCATCCAAAACCTGGAAGATAAAATCCGGCTAACAGAACTCAAACAGAAAGAGATGGAACAGCTTCAAGAAGCTCTGAAGAAACTCACAGAAGATAGCAAGAAAGAGGAAACCTTCATCGAAGTAGAAGAAGTGTGCATAGTAAAAGAACTCATTGATGGTGAGATGTCGTTCTTAAAAGCAGCAGTCTGCTGCACTGTCTGTGAGGAGAACTGCCACCATTCTGGATGTACGATGGCCCTGAACGCTGGGCAGTGTGAAGTCATGCAGCATGGCTCCTGCAGTATTTGCGAGAACAAATGTCCCGAATCAGCACACGTTAAAGTTAACTGGAGATACGTGACCAAGACACAAAAAGTCCAGAGAACTGAAGAGGAATATGAAAAGAAGTACAGAAAGATGGCATCAGACTATGAGAAGATGAACCTTCCTGACATTCTACAAAAGGAAATTGAAAAGAAAAAGTCAGAGAAAACTAAGCTGATAGAAAGGTCCTACAACCGAGTTGTAAGCCTAAATAAAGTTGTGCATAAAGTTTATTCCCTTTCAACCTACATAAATTTAGACTTCCTCATTGAGAAGATGAAAGAAAAAGGAGATTCAGACGGGAGACATAAACTGCAGGAAATAGATCAGAAAATGAATGGAGGAATCAAAGACCTTCTTCAGTGCAAGTATGACACATTTTTATGATTATTTTAGTTATTTATGAATTCTGTTTTTGAATAATGAGGTACATGATTATGTTAATGTCGGGCTTATTTGAGTATTTTATTGTTTCTCAGCAAATATAGGCTTAAATAAAAGGTAGGCTTAAAAGCAAGATAGTTTTATTTAACTTTAATGTCTTACTGTGGATATGAGTAAATTGTTCCCCTTTGAAACATGTCTGCAGCCATGGTAGAACTGCTGGAGTTCCTCTAAGATTAAATAAACAAAGCCAAACATAACTAAGCAAGCAATTGGCAGTATCAAGACCAAATATTATATGTGTCTC
This sequence comes from Jordanella pulchra, assembly GCA_034780135.1. Lineage (NCBI taxonomy): Eukaryota > Metazoa > Chordata > Actinopteri > Cyprinodontiformes > Cyprinodontidae > Jordanella > Jordanella pulchra. The sequence goes on along the minus strand of JAUZNJ010041017.1, from coordinate 3,107 downwards.
TAAAATTGTGAATTCAAAATTAGACTTTTGATCATAAATTGACTGTTCTAGCCAAATACTTTCTAAACAAATGTGAACTTTTGAATATACATCTTAAACAGTGAAAAAAATCACTTTTCTTTAGCTTTTGAAAATCATCAAAACACAAACACTATTTTACACAACAGCCACCGCGAAACTGTATGTCTTGAATAAAGAGTGGACCAATTGGGCTAAACGAAAAAAGAAGCACAGAGTCAGGCTGGACTTTATCAGATATATTAATTTAATTAAATCATGAATAAAGATGTCAGCATTTTCCACCATGATTCCAGCCCTCCTTTTGTTCTCATAAATTGAGCAAGAAATATGAATAATATTATTAATATCTATACAACATATAAAGTTCACTATATATTAACCATCTACACATCTTCTCCCGCTTCGTCCGAAGGCTCGGAGTGAGGCTGGTGCTTATCTCCAGCAATGTATGAGCAAAAGGCGAGATACACCCTAGAACAAACTGCAACAGCACTATAGTTTGCATAAAGTTATAAATTTCTATTTAATCTTTTAACTTGTACAAAATAAATTAAACAATATAATCAAAAGAGATAAAAGAGACTGAAAAATATTCCTTTCATTTTAAATCTAAAAAAATAAGCTTCTTTTTAAAGATTAAAAATATTTGTTGTCCTTTCTCTTTAGGGTAAACGACAACTCTCTGCAAAAAAAAATCCCCAGTGGTTTTCTGATCCAGCCCGGACCTCCTGCTGTCTACCAGCTTAAAACACACAAACAAAGCATTGGGACTCTGACCAGAGTGACATTTGGTAGAAAAAAACTCACCAAGCCAAATAAAAACATCTTACTTGTCGGTGAAACAGGAGCAGGAAAGTCTACTCTTATCAACGCTCTGGTTAACCACGCCATGGGAGTCAAGTTTGAGGATGAAGTCTGGTTTCAGATCTTAGAAGAGGAGAAGAAAAGTCAGACAGAAAGTCAGACTTCAGATGTTATTGTGTACGAGATCTTTGGTTTTGAAGGTAAAACTCTTCCCTTTTCTCTGACCATCATCGATACGCCTGGCTTTGGAGACACCAGAGGATATGATCGTGATGTTATTGTCTGTGAAAGATTATTTGACCTTTTCCGATCAGACAACGGCATTCATGAACTTGATGCAGTGGGTTTGGTGCTTAAGTCGAGTGTTAACCGTCTAAGTGACAGATTGAAGTACATCTTTGATTCAGTGATGTCACTGTTTGGAAAAGACATAGAGAACAACATTGTAGCCCTGATGACCCATTCTAATGGGAAAAGACCAAAAAATGCGCTTCAGGCTCTTATAGCTGCCAATATTAAGTGTGCCAAAGATGAGAATGATCAGCCTGTTTACTTCTTGTTTAACAACTGCCAACATGAGGAGCGAAAAAAGGAACCAGAAGCCCTTAGAAATGCGGACAAAATAGCAATGAGTGGATTGGATGGCTTTGCAGCTTTTCTGGAAGAATCTGCACCTCAGAAACTGGAAATGACCTTGGATGTTCTCAATGAATGGATCAGACTGTCAGCCTGCATCCAAAACCTACAGGAGAGACTAAAACTGTCTGAGCTGAAACAGAAAGAGATTAAACAGATCCAAGAAGCTCTGAAAAACTATGAGAAGAACAAAGGGACACATAACACCAGCGTAGAATTTGAGGAAGCCTACAAAGACAAAGAAGCCATTAAAGGAGAGATGTGGCTGATGGTTTTGGTCAAAGGAGCAGTTTGCTGTACTGTCTGTGAGGAGAACTGTCACTATCCTGGATGTTCAAGTTCCAAAAAGGCTGAAGACTGTGAGGTGATGAAGAATGGCCACTGTACCGCCTGTACCCTAAAGTGTCCGGTATCTGCTCATGTGAAAGGGAAGTGGAGATATGTGAACAAGACAAAGAGAGTTATGAAAACTCTGAATGAGGTTAAAAGAAGATCAAAACAAGAAAAAGGGTTGAATTATTTGGAACAACTAGAGAAAGACAAAAAAAGGATTAGTATGGAGAAGTCAGAGCTAATAGAAGAGTGCTTTGAACATTTCAGCAAACTGGAGAAGATCGCCTTGAAAGTTTATTCTGTATCCACATTTGTCAGCTATGAATTTCTGATTGAAAAGATGAAGGAAACAGAAGAGACTAAGAAGATTCAGAAACTAGGTCAGATGAAAGGAAAATATGATGAAGGGACCAGATCAAAGATTCAGTTTGTCTGGGAAAAGCTGAAATCAGCTGGCAAGATAATGCAACACGCCTTAAAGTATTAAATCCAGCATCAGAAGATTGGATCCTTTAAGCCAGGGGCCTTCGGTTTCATTCCTTGAAGTCCAGTGTCCTGCAACTTCTATATGTGTCTCGGCTTAAAAATGGACCTTGATGATTAAAATAAAATAAAAAAATCCTGCTATAAGATGTTTTTAGTATGAATGAATGCACTGAATTCGTAGGAAAGTCCTCTGGATCTTTCAGAGAGTGACCTGGATCCTTGAATTAATTCTCTTGCTAATTTAATGCTTGCATTGAATCCTTATGTCAGTAATCTGGATCCTTTATTGAATGCTCTTGATCATTTAAGATCATTTCAGGGATATACTCAATGCACAATCTGTCTAGGAGTGTGACAAAAGACATAAATCACAGTTCATTACATTCCTTGTTTTTTTAAACCCACTGGGCAGTGCCATGGTAACACGATGACAAACGTAAAGTACTAATAGAAAAAAACTAACCACTATTGGCTGATACGAGGTGGCAGACAATAAGCAGCAAGCCAGGCTTTCAGACCTGATCAGTTTATTGTTGAATATATTCTGTTTGTATATTAATATTTCTTATTGGAAATTAAAAAGTAAAATGTATTATTTTAACATATGGGAGAAAATCTGGTTGATGGAAAAATGTTTTTGTTTTCTTTACTTTAATTAAATGTTCGTAAAAAAATGTAATCTTTTTTTTGTTTGTTTTCTTTTTTATTATTTGACGCTTCAAATCTCTGAGCTACTAGTACTCTTAAAGATCAGCTAAAATAAATCTAAAATGTTACACCACCATATATATATATATATATATATATATATATATATATATATATTT
>JAUZNJ010041016.1:0-10164 GCA_034780135.1 Jordanella pulchra | reverse complement strand
TTAATCCACTTACTTTAGAGGAACCAGTTGACATAACTTGGTAAAGTAAATTCAAAATGTTATTTTTTAGGCACATTACTGCAGCATTACAGCCTCTAAACGTAGCATTGGTGCTTCTTTAATTCTTACAAATCAAATTAATAAAAAAACGATCTCCTTGTTAAGTTATTATAATATTTTTAGTAAAAGAAAAATGTCGCTTGTGCAGTTTCTACTTCTCATTAGTTATAATACAGCAGGCCTCTCTCTCCAGTGACGGCGTCGCCTCTACAGCTGAATCCCAACATGGGCCGGAAACTTGTTCTTCATTTTGAATCACATCAAAGTGTGGACGTTTTGGTTGTTTTCTAAGTAGGACATGTTGGGATGAGTTTCTGCTCTGCTGCTGAGGTTCTGCAGCTTTAGCTTCAGAAAGTAGATCAGCTCATATGGCTGAGGTCCAAAAGAACATCACAGCCTCGATGGCATTGTAGAAACTTTCCGGTCCGGACAAAAATAAAACACTCAAGGGGGAAAACAACGGCCTTTCTGGCCTGAAAATGTTTCTTCCTTTGATGCTGTGCAGCCATCTTGGCACTAATGAACCAGCATGTGGTTTCTCTCACGCAGAGTCCGAGGTACGGCCCGGCCGGCTCCTGACCTGGTGTCAAACCCAAACTCGGGGATACAGAGGAGTGGATGTCACTGACCTGGCGTCGTCCTGGAGGAGTGGCCTGGCCCTGTGTGCTCTGATCCACCGCCAGAGGCCTGAGCTCATGTAAGAACGAAGAAATGCATATTTAGGCATATTTTATTGGTATTTATTTATTGTTGGTATTTAGGCATATTTAGGCAACACTGGAACATGTTGAGATGTTCAAGGTCAGCTGGAATGTGGAGGATGAAACTTCTCCTTATGAGACATTATGCTAACAGACTCTGAAGTTTTATTTCTTTAAAGGCTGTTTTTTTTTAGGTACTAGTGGCCTTTATTTTTGTTATTTTGAAAGTATGCAGAGAGGAAAGTGGGTTACAAGAGAGGAGAGAGACATTCAGCCAAGGTCAGCAGGGTGAGGACTCTAACCTGACCCTGCTGACAGTCGGTATATGGGTCATGCTCTCTACTGAAGTTATATTTTGCTTTTGATTCTGAATGAAGCAACGGTTCTTAACCTCCTGTATAGCTTTTTTGAACAAAGCACAATCAGATGTTAATGGGCATCCAATTAGCTTGTCATTATTAGCACCTTTGGGTTTATAAACACAACATTTGACTCCAGCTAGCTTCTGTCATTCCAGCTTAAACAGCAAAATACTAACCAGCTGTAACGTTAGCGAAGTTTAAGTGCAGCAAACACCAAGACTGGTAATCATAATGGTGTGTTGGTATTAAGTATTAGTTAAGCAGTGAGCAACAAATCCTGGATAAAGCCAGAAGCTCACAGCGCTGCCGCGGGTCAACCACTCGTAAGGCAGCACACGGTTTTGCATGTGACGGACTCTCCGCCTGACTCGGGGAAAGGATCGTAAATTAAACCATTTCTGGGGTGTGTGTGAGAGAAGGGGGGTTAAAATATAACTCTTTGAACCAATTAATGTTTTTTGTTTTATATTTATTTTAAGATGGTGCATCCGATATAAAAACCACTCAGATTTGAGGTTGCTTTGAATAAATTAATCCCAAAAATGGGCTAAAAATGCCGACGCTGTGACCCCAAACATAAGGGCCCTAAAAACAAATAGAATTCATTTATTCTATTTATAAATACCCAATAAAGTGAATGTACTTTTTAAAATGCTGTTTAATTATTAAGTTCATCAATTGAAATTAATTTAAATTATTTCATCGTTCATTGTAGAATTTTTAGAAGTTATATTTAACATTTGAAGCAGGTATTGATAAAAATTCAGATATTTTAAAATGAATTTATTTATTTATTAGGACATTCACATTTTCACATATTTTCGGATATATTTTGACCTCAGTTATCACATCACACTGATTGTGACCCCTGCTTTGGAACCCAGGCCTTAGCTCTGTCTTTTTGTCCCTTTCAGTGACTTTGACTCTCTGAACGAGGAGGATGTGGCGAAGAACAACCAGCTGGCGTTCGATGTGGCTGAGCGAGAGTTCGGCATCCAGCCAGTGACGACAGGAGAGGAGATGGCTGCTAGAGCAGAACCAGACAAGCTGCTGATGGTCCTCTATCTCTCCAAGTTCTTCGAGGCCTTCAGGAAGTCATCGCTGAACAATAATGGTCCGTCGTATTTTTTAGAATATTTTTTAGATGTTAAAACAATCTTCCTTCAAGATTGAGTTTTGACTTTATGGCATTTTTTTCTAAACCTGTATCCAACTATTCACAAAGAAAATCTCTCATTTTTAAAACGCGGTTTCCAACCCTAGTACATTAATATTTTTAAGTAATTCCAGTGTTTGGAGAATAAATCAAGTCCTTTTGTCCCACAGAGAAGAATTTGCTTCAATTTGCTCCTGTTGTTTCTCAATGAAATCAAAACCATCCTATACGACCACGAAAAATGACAAAAGCAGCACCTTATCAGAAAACTTCAGAGCCTGAAGGCCTGTAGACACGTTTTCCCCTCTGTGTGTCGCTCAGCCTTGATTTGAATGTTACACAACTGCGGTCAGGTTATTCGCTGCCAGGAACCGTCCTGGTATGCGTGCTATGTCTGTGGAAGCCTATCCAGTCACATCCATGTAACTCCAGAGGCCTTCCTCTCTGCTTCCACCACTGTTAGCTGCTCCCTCAGCTTCAGCCAGCATATGTAGCTTTAAATGTTCAGCAGACTCCTCTACCCCTGTGTAATTCTAACCTCTGAAAGCCAGAGAAATTATAGACTGGAGGTGAGCAATCTCTGTGCTTTTGGTTGGACCTTACTCCCATTTACACCAAAGCAGTCTGTCATATTTGGACACAAGTAAGGGTTATACTCTATTTTTTTTTAAAGCTATTTAGAACATTTGCACTTAAAATCTACGTCCCCACGTTCTGTAGGAATTGAGTTAGATCCTCCAAAGACCGCTTCTTTAACAATGTTGCTGCCTGCTCTCTAAAAACACTGAAAACTAAAATATATGTTTTTTTGTAGAATGAATGTATTGAATTGTTCTGTATTCAGCTCATTTTTAAATACTTTTTCATGCCTAAAGGGGAAATAAAATTTTAACCCTAAAGGATTTTTTCCCCCTAAGAAGTTGTTGTTTTTGCTAATAGCTTTGGGGAGGAAGGACCTCCTGTAGTTTAGCTCAAAGTTGTAAATTTAACATTAATTATATTAGAGCACGTTGCTACTGCTGTCAGAACACATATACGACTTAAACTAAGTTATTTAATGATGACTTCATTTATCCAATTCCTAACAGATTAATCAACGAGAGCTACTAGTTGTTGGTTTCCTCCTCTTTTTTGAAATTACGTTAATTATGTTTAGCTTCTTCCTCTTTCCATGGTGAGTATTGACTTTAATGTCAATTCCACGTATTACTGCCTTGAAAAAACTTTAAATATAAATATCAGTCCTTTTCTTATTGATTCTTTTTCACCCCTTTGATTACGGACGATTTCAAAGAGAACAAACTACATCTCCTGTTACTTCTTTTATCATGTCCATATCTTTTTAGATTCATTTGTGGTTTGTAAAACGCTCAAAAGGTGCACATCGCCATCAAATGTTTGTCACATATATCAGACTGAATTGTAGTGTCAGTATGAACTTCAATAGAAAACAAGCATTTAAAGCTTTTGGTTTTGTCTTGATCTACTACAGCACAGCACACCACATCTTGGTATATCATATAATAAACAAATATTAAAGGTTCAGTGTCATCATCCTAAAATATGAATGATGTTTTCTTATTTCCATTCATTTCTTACCAATAAGAAGTGAGATTGTGTGGAACTTCAGGCAACAGAATGTTTAATGAAATAAGACTTTTGACATGTAGAAAAGAATTCGACAAGTGGAGTTAATTCTTAATAAACTGCTGTTAAATATTTGATCACTTTTGGTTTGATTTATTCATTCTTCTAGTGTTAAGTGGCTTTATTTCCAATCTTTCTTGATCCTTTGCTTTTAAACTATGATTTTTTTTTTCCAGGATAAAACAGAAACTCACCTTTTTTTTTTTTTTTGTTCTACAGTTTCGAAGGAACCAGATAAAAATGGGGAGGAATGTCCACCTAAAACCAAACACAGACTGCTGAACGTGCCTCCGCCCAGGAAGAGAGTACCCAGGGTAAGACAAAATGTCTCCCTTCTCACTCCATTTATTTGAACTGTATGTTAGTCAAATCTTGGCTTGAAATAAACTATAATTAACAGGATTTCAGCTACATATATAAATAAAAGTCTCACAACTTCAGGATGACTAAAAAAGTTGAATAATGAATAATGTAGCATACTGTGTATTTTTGTACATTTCCTAATAATAATCCATTTAAAACAAAAGGAATAATTAAATGTTGAACTGTACTTTATTTTGAAAAACCAACACTGTCAGCTCCTGTCAGTCTTGCTGTGAAGCAGGCTAGCATATGAAGCTAACAGGTGGCTACAGTGCGCTGCAGTCCAGTGTTGCCAACTTAGCAACTTTTTACTAAATTTTGAGACTTTTCAGAGCCGTTAAATTAGTTCTTTCAAAAACGGGGACCATAGAAAACTCTAGTGACTTTTCTCAGTGTTTTTGGCCAGTTTAGGGACTTCAGCAATAGTCCTTCTGTTACCGCCTCGTACAGCAGTGAGAGCTAATGTGAAACTCTCCCTACTTAACTGCCTCATCCTGAAAGCCCTGCATGCATTTAGAGCAGAGGGAACAGAGAGGAGACCTGCTGGTTTTCCTTCAGCTCATGTATTAAGTGTTCACAAAGCTACCGATGATTCTGACCTGGATTACGAAGCAGGATATGAATACAATGTAAATGTAGATTTTAATCTAGTCTTTTTCTTCTGATTAATCACTCAGCCTTAATCACCAATCACCAAAAATTCATACATCATGTCTTAGAGTTAGGTTAATGTATGTTGCATTTTAAAGGCATTGTAACGACAGTGACGTGGTTAAAGGTTAAGGGTTTGTGTTTATTGCACCAACATGAGCTCTACGTTCCTTGAAGCTTTCGCCTCAGCTCCCCTCAAGTTTCTTTTTTAAATATCCTGTCAGTTGATGTTGTGTTTGTTTTTATGCTAGGATCATATGAATACAAGATGTCAGTGTTAGTTCCTGCATGACTTAATCTATAAATCTCTTTTCTCAGGATGAGAAGAAAGAAGAGGAGGATTCTGTTAACAAAAGACGACGGAGAGGAAGCAGCTACCTCACTGAGGTATTTTTCTGGAAAAGTCTATTGGATTTAAGCAGCAATAATACTGATAAAGTTTAGGTTATTAATGGGACTCCTCTCTGGGCCTCAGTTGTCCTGCCACAGTGCGCCTCCTGCTGGTGAAGATGGAGAGCTACGGGAGAACAAGGTCCGCTCCATGGCAACTCAGCTGTTGGCCAAATTTGAGGAGAACTCTTCGATTGGAAAGGTGTCCACCAAGGTGAGAATAATCTCACAGGTTTGCTCAGTTTCAACCTGAAAGCAACAAAACTGGACCAAAGAGGCTTTCAGCCTTTTAAAAAGAACAAGCTGACACTTTAATACCTGTGGTGATCATTCTTTTTTCTTTTAGAAATTAATTGATGGGTTTATTTTTGACATTATTTGTTGCTAATGGTCTGTTCATAACATCTCTTCATCTCATTTTAGATTCAACTCGATTCTCTTTTTGAGTTTTGTTTTGGCCTCTGAAGGTTCTCTCCTTTATTACTAACTTTCAACATTTCTGTTTCCTTTTCCTTGACACAGTCTGAGGATTCCTGTAGTCCTTCTTGTTCTCCTCCTCAGTACCCTTCCACCTCCTCTCCATATTCAGATGAAGAGGAGGAGGATGAGGAGGAGGAAGAGGAAAACCCCCGTTTTGCTAAACCCAAAGATACCCACCCTCTTTCTCCTCTTCCTCCATCTCGTCCCAGATGGCAGGTACGTTTGTCTCCAAACGTCCCCTTTCTTCATGTGTTTCAGAAGAAAAGGGTTCATTCAACCTCTGTGAACTCATCCTTTCTCCTCTCGCCTGTCCTCTTCTGGTCCTGCTGTTTCCAGCCTTCAATCTACCTTCGGTTGCTGGAGAATCCCAATTCTGTTTCTCAGCAGATCGATTTCCTCTCTTCCAATGATTTATCTTTGAATCAGAACTCCCAGAGTCATTCTCCACCATCCTCACACGCTCAGAGCCCGGTAAATGCTCCTGACTCTGAAGTTTATCATGCAGAAAGCTCCCGTCCCGACTCCCCAACACGTCCTCACTCAGTGTTTGCTCCCTCCCCCTCCGACGCAGATCCGTCCTCTGATGCGTGTGCGAAGCAGGTGAATTTAATCCAGCCTTTAAATAGCTCCCCCCCCCCCCCGGATACACTTTTTCTCTGTGTATTGTTTTCCTCTGATTTTACTTTCTTCTTAGAATAAAAACCAGCGATTGTCGACCAGAGAATTTTCCCGGAGAAGCATAAAAGACAGAGCTGTCCTCTTGTCCACCATGTTTCATGGGTCCAACAAACCTCCTGCTTCTCTGAATGTTTCTCAGGTTTTGTATCAGATCAGTTACTGTACAATAAATCAGCATCAACATCGGTATTGGTCTTATAGGTAAATAAACGGGCCAATATACATATTTACCCTGTATATTTTAGGAGGAGGAGGGAGGGGACTGGATTGATCATGTGACACTGTTAGTGATGCAGCAAAGGATTGTGGGGCTTCATTTCACTCCAACAATTCTGATACTACCAGAGCTCCCATTGGCTGTCAGTTTGTCAGGGTGACATCTGGCCAATAGAATGCAAGTTTATTGATGATGTCATCAACTCACATGGTTTTAGTGCCCATTTTGAATATGTGGACCTAATATACTGTTATGCTATTATTATATATTTATAGCGTGAAATAGTTTTAAAAATAAAATGGTAAATTTTACCAAAAACTGTTTTTACTGCACAAAAGATTTTTTATGTTAATTAATCGACTTGGACAATAAATGTAATAATTAATCATACTTTAGAACAATGAATAGTTATAAACTGTACAATAATTATGAACATTTAAAAAATCTAAACATTCAACTTGAACAACAACAAAAATATTTACAAGATGAGAAAACAGACAGATGCATGTTTGGCCTGTTAGCTCCTGTATATTTCTCATTTCTGTGAGTTATTGAATAGATCCAAGTTTATTAGTTTACTTGATCTATAATGTCACCATTATAACACCTTTTCATATTATAATCTTGTGCTTCAAACCTAAAACAGAAGTTTATGTATTGACTGTATGGTGACTTCACTTTTTTTTTTTTTTTTTTTTTTTTTTACTTTTTTCATTTTTTACTAAACGTTAATCGGTTATTAACTTGGAAACATTCTTTTATCCTGTTTTCTTTAACCTCTAACATCTGTCTGGCTTTGCCTCCTTAGGTGGAACCATCTTCCTTCTCCTCTCCTTCCTCACCCTCTCCTCCTCCTCTGTCTCCATCTCAAAGCTCCACCATGTTCCCTGCGGTCCACCCTGTTCCTGATCCCACCGCTCAGCTCTGTTTCTCTGCTCCTCCAAACACCTCTGAACCTAAAGAGCTCTCCTGTCCTCAGCCCTGCTCCCAATCTGAAAAAACAGAACAAAGCTCTTCTCCTCCTCCTGATTCCTTTACATCCAACAACAAAACTTGCTCTTCTATCTCTGCACCCGGCATTAATCAGAATGCGTTTACTAATCTTGAAAGGATAAGCGAACGTTCCCAAAGGAAAAATAGGGGAAATGAGCAACAGCTGGCTCATGGAGGTGGTTTCAAAAAAGCTGAAACGGATCCTGCTAAGGTAACGGGTTTCTTGTTCAATTTAGATAAATATCTCAGGATTTGTTTTTCATAAACACTATTAATAAAACACAGTAGCTTAGGCCCTAAATCTGTAATTTGTTCTGCTTTTAGTTTCATGTGGAAATATTTCTAATAAGCATTTAAAATAATAATTTAGCAAAGCTCTTTAAACTTCTTTAATCCAGGTTTTTTTTTTTTTGGCTCTACACAATAAAAAGTTCATCTGCAACATTTATCACATTCAAAATGCTTCAAACCTCAGTTTATTTTGCTGTGATCATATGTGATAAACAAACAGCAAGTACCACAGGCTCATTAGGTGGAAAGAAAATTAGCATTTCAGAGTTGTTCATAATCTTAAAGTGTGGCAGGCGTTTGTGTTCAGACAACTTTGCTCTGATACTCAATTTCCACTCTGTTGTAATATAAGTGCTCTGTGAAGATTTTTTTAGAACGAAAAAAACTGCATCATGATGATTGTAAAACGCAACATCTCCTCATTAAGTATTTAGTAAGGATGCAAAGTGATTTAACAATTAAATATAAAGATGAATAATTCAAAAGCATTTAAAGTTTAAAAAAAACCAAACAAAATAAATAAAGATTTTGGTTTCACTTTAAGCGAATCCAGTAAACATACTACCCTACTTTAAGTGATATTAACTTAAGTCTACAAAATGATTAAAATACGTGAAATATAAAAACATCATAAACATGAGAAATTTGTCATTATTGTGTCTTAAAACAGATGCAAATGCATAAAACAGAACAGTGTTTCCTGCTTTGTTTAATTGAGGGAGAAAAAACATCCCTGTTCTGATGATCCAGATATGTTCACATGCACAAAGTCTCTCCTCCATCGTCACTTTTTACTTGACTTTCAAAAGTCCTAAAAAAAATATACAAAACCTGCAGCCACAGTTGAGTTTCCAATTTGGAAAATCACGTTGCAAGTGGCAAATGTTTACATTTGCATGTCTTCCACCCTTGAATTTGAGCAGTTTGGTTGTTAGAAGATGATCTGCATGTTGTTAAAGTGACACACACAAAGACAGGTTTGCACATGCTGCTTTCCGCTTAAATGTAGCTAAAACAAAAAAATATTTTTTTTTCTATGTGGTGTTCTTTTAGTCTGTCACCTGTGATGGTGAGAGCACCAGGAGAAATGCTCCTAAATCCCTGGTCCGCTCTGACAGCTGTCCCTCTGGAGCTCCTAGATACAGCAAGGAGGTACAAATCCAAACTTCAGCTCAAACGCAGTTCAGCAATACATCAGTCTTTTCCTTTGCATAAATTTCTCTTTTTTTTTCTACTCCCTTTTATTTTGCTTCCTATTTCATATTTAAATTCTAGAGAGTAGTAGGAAAAGTATCATCAGCTATAAATGCAAAAGCTCAGATACTGGCCGTCCTTTATGAGACAGACCACAGGCCCAATGCCCCTCCGGTAAGATGCATGTGGAAGGTTAAAGCACTAACAACTAAATACTAATACAATTTGTGAAAAAAACTGTTTTCACCAGAAACGTTTAAATTACCTGCTTTAGTTTTATTGCCACGAGTTTTGATACTTGGAGATAAGAGGAAACCTTAGAAAATGTGCTTTAAAAGTTTAAAAGCAAAAAAGTGACTGACTATGTCAACTTACCCAGCTGAGCTCCAAAGATGAAGTAGATTTAGGTCATTTTTGAATTTTCCTTCCATTCTAGCTTCTTATGCCCTTTAATTCTGCTTTTTTGTAAGATATATTCTTTTAAACCATCCTTAAGAATCTCTCCATCTATCTATAGATCAGGCGCCTGGTCCTTTACATCTCCTGTCCTGTAGATTTTAGATGGATCCCTGCTCCAACACAGCTGATTTCAATGACTGAATAACCTCTTTAGTGTGACACAAAGTTTAGCAAAGGCCTGGTAACGAGTTAGTTGGTGTTGGTTGAATTTAAGACCAGTTCTGCCATTTTATTTATCAATATGGTTTTTCAGATGGAATTTTTTTTAGGCGAGTTTCTTTCTGAGTTCCAGTTACAGATGCAGCCGATATTGGCACTCGTTTTTTTTCTTAAGCTACAAACAATAAAACAGTAACATTTATGCTTTGACGGTCATGTGTAAGAACATTTTGAATTTTAAGAAAAATTCAAAATGATTATGTTCAAACTAATTGTGCTTTTATAATATGATTAGATTAGATTAGATGAGTTTTATTGATCTCACAGCGGAGAAATTCACACGTCACATACTGGCAAAGTAGA
>JAUZNJ010041015.1:0-10164 GCA_034780135.1 Jordanella pulchra | reverse complement strand
CCATCCATCCATCCATCCATCCATCCATCCATCCATCCATCCATCCATCCATCCATCCATCCATCCATCTTCTCCTGGTTATTCTGTCAGGATCGCGGCGGGCCTATCTCTGGCAGACTGTGGGCGAAAGGTGGGTGATCATTAACTTGGTATTTTGTTTCACATCCTTTTAAGGCAATCACTGCAATCAAACGATATATGCAACTGTCAATGAGACTTCTACACCTCTCAGTAGGTATTTTGGCCCACTGCTTATGAGCAAACCCCTCAGTTTTAAAGGGAGCCTTTTCCAGCCAGCATGTTTCAGCTCCTTCCAAAGATGCTCAATAGGATTTAGGTCAGGGTCATTATTGATGATACTCAGCTAAGTCTAACTATCACTAACTATATTAGTTTGGATTTTCTTTTAGACATGATTGTCACTAAATTTTAAAAATAATGTGATTTGAAGCTGAAGCTGTTCCATATTTGCTTAACGCATACACAAAAGGACTGTAACTGAAAAGATCTCAGCAAGTAAATCAAATGATCATATATTCTGAAATGATGTCTCATGCAACAAGGAAATGCTTAACATGCATGGGAAAACAAAATAGAAGGCCTTATCTACAGCTGAGAACAAGTGTTTCAAAAATGTATCCCATGTAGCTTTACAAATAATAAAGCTAATACGGCAATCTTTTTTCTTCTCTTACATGTTATTGCTTTCTGCATGGTTACAAAACATTTCTCCTAACATTTATCAATCTGGTTTTGATGGCAGGGCGGCTGCTGCTGTAGAGTTTAGATGTTAATTTCAGAGCTAGAGCAATTTTCAGCATTTAGAAGGCAGTTAAACAGAACCAGACTCTATGTTTGTCCCTGATATATTTAGTTTGGTGTTGGGTCGCTGTGAAGTGGAGAAAGGTACTTTCCAAATGATTGGTTAAACATGTCAGATAAGAAATATTCATTACAAGAGCAAAACAGGTGATACTTTGGCAAAACATTCCAAGGTGATTCATTTTTCACCAACTAACTTCCAAAAATTACTTTCAGAATCAAGAAGCATGACTTATTGTGTTGCGCTATGAACATTGAAATGTTAGGTAATGTTTGCCTTTTTATGCATTGTTTTCCTAGAAAATATATATTCAATTAATTAATCTATAAAGAAATACTCAAAGAGAATAAGACTCACAGCACAACTCTATGAATACAACTAAGATTTCTAAAGGCTTAAATGATCAAGATACAAATCTCAGACGATATCTCTATGAGACAAACGTTAGAGATTCCAGAACATCATCTATGGGGCCAAGGGCTATTTTAAAAGTGCATATGGTAGTTGGAAAGAGGGCACAATTAAAGTATCAAATGAAAGTTTCTTATCTAAAGCAGTAGTTAACTTACCTGCAGAAAATGGCTAACTTGCTCATTTATTTATATACTTTATAAGTTAAGGTCTTTTAAACAGGACCCCTAAAGCTTATGATGAGCAAGACCATATCTGACTTCTAATGTTGTAAAGCAATTCTAGTCTCAAAAATGTAGTAGTGGTTTGAAGAACTGGAGCAAAATCATGTTGCGCTTGCTCCCCCCAAACATAAGACATAAGAGCCATGCAGCTGAAAGCTTTTGCGAGTTCTTATTCACAGAAAGAGCATCCATGTGGCTATTTTCCATGAATGAATAAAGGGCGTAAAACATTAGCCACTGTTAGTAAGTTGGCGGGAGCTATATGGTTTCCCTAAAGCTCTTGTGTAACAGGATGTATAAGAATAGCCCAGATCATTGAATTTAACCAAAAATTCTTAGTTTTTTATGTGTTTTATAATGGAAAACATTTGTGTAGCTTTTTTTTCTTTTGTATTTCTTTATCAGAAATCTGTAATC
Organism: Jordanella pulchra; assembly: GCA_034780135.1. NCBI lineage: Eukaryota > Metazoa > Chordata > Actinopteri > Cyprinodontiformes > Cyprinodontidae > Jordanella > Jordanella pulchra. The sequence goes on along the minus strand of JAUZNJ010041015.1, from coordinate 8,289 downwards.
GAAGTTTTGACAAGCCTCATTCATGCGTGTTTCTGTCCCGTTATTATTTTAAGGCGAAACTTTTCAGGATAGTTCCTTTCCTACCCTGAATGGTGTTCTTTGTGTTGACTGCATGACAGGTGAAGGAGCTAGCAATTTACCCAATGTGGAATCAGTTGAGAATTCATTTTGTCCTGCTTCTGCTTCGACAGTTCGAGACTGACTCAAAATGGGTTGACCAATAAAGTTTCCATCTGGTTTAAGGCAGGACATATAGCCGTGAATAAAGCGCCATATTACCATATACCATATTAGAGCCTTATAAATTCCATCCATATCTAATATACATAAAGTTTACTTGCATAGCCAGTTTGTAGATTTATTCATTTGATAAATATGTTGCAGCTGTAATTCAGATGTTAAGTGAAATATTTTCTCTAACAAGAAATATGCAAATATATAATTTAGTCATAAATAATTCACAAATATTAATTTGTAAAAATTGTTAGTTATATAAAATTATCAGGGTTTAAAAAACGTCTCACTCTGACTTTCTCCTATATTACAACATGAAAATCAGTGGAATGCTGGTACAATGAGCAGACATTTTGCCTCGTACTGCAGTCTTTTACGCAGTGAGGCGAATGTTTCCCCTCTTGCCAGCTGTCAGAGCTCCCACCACTCAGAACAAAAGCATTTTTCCAGACTGTCAGTCGGGTGCAGCCACTTTTTGAACACTGTGTATTTGGTGTGAGGGTGTACACACTGTCCTAGTGTGTGTTTGAACGTCCATTCAACATTTATGAGAAATTATCTTTTCTTCATTGTGGGAATGAAGAATAAGAGGCATGAGTTTATTTTAGAAATAGTTATATAGACTGCTGTGATTTTAACACTGATAGATATTCTTGCTGGAACTTGAGAGTGACACCAAATCAATAGGACATTATCCAGGGTGGATTTATGAATCAAGTGAGTGGGGGCTCTTTAAAAATTGTCAGATAAAGAACAGCGAGAGCACAAACATAAAAAATAGGAGAATGAAGGTTACATTTGATTGATTTAATGATACAGAAAAAATATTCCACTTATCATTTTACAGTTTTTTTGTTTTATCCTATCAATTTTAATAATACGACCCTAATAACATCTATGAAAAAATAATTTGATGTGTCATGTCTTTCATTTTGTTTGTTTAGGTTTTCCTGCAGAGTTGCAATAACATTCTGTTTTAACTTGGTGAAATGTTTTACATGTAATCTGAGATAAAAGCTTAAATCATAAGGAAAGTACATACAGCTTCCAGGAAAATGCTTGGCAGTCTCTCCTAAGAGTTAAATTATATCTGAAAATCATCCAGGAATTTGTAATAGTTCCACATGTTTGCCTAACTAGGGCAATGAGATTTCAGCTTAGTGTCTGCTATTCATAAAGTAAAGATGCAATGCTAAAATATGAGACTATCTACCTGCAAATATGTACAGTGCATTTCAGACAAAAACTGAACATCAAACACACATTAGATTGTGTCAATCATCACAATAACAGTTTGTGCCATGTTGCACAATATGACAAAGGACTGCTTGAATGAAATATGTGTCAGGCTGTTGCATCAATGATGTTCTTTCCATGGAAATAATATATTTGTAATCAGTTCGATGGACTCGCACAGTCTTTGATGCCAACACCTGATGGTTTGAAACAATGACTGAAATACTTAAAGGGTAAATGGAAAGTGTTTTGAAAGAATCATCTGTTGAGAACTTATAAGGAGATATGCTTCTTGCGTGTATTTACTTATTGTTTTTCATATTGGGACTTTGTCTCTTTTTATCTGAGTTCTTTATACCTCCCAACATACAGTAGCTGTCTGTCAGTTTTAGTATCAGGTTTTTGTCAAATTATCAACCAAAACTTTAAGCAAAAATGCTCAGTTTTAGGTAGCAACTAGCTGTGATTAGAAAAGGCCAGAAAGATCCTCACATGCATTTCTAAGAAATCCAACCAGTCAATATTCCACAGATATTCAGAAGCTATTTTTGGCTAAATGGGTATGATGCTTAGAAACTGGCGAAACAATGACACAATCAGTTTGTAAAAAAATCCTCATCAACATTCATAGCAACAGGGCATAAATTTAGCCCGTGCTCGTCCTATGACATCTTCATGCCTGACACCCAATCTTGGCACCAACAGCCATGAAGGAAACTCAAAAAGCACCTAAAAATAACTGTCTCAAGTGACAAAAGATGTGGCAGCATGTCTCAAAGAACAGTGACCTAGATTACCACTAATGAAATGTAAAGTTTGCTCAACTTAACACTAACCAAAAAATGTGGTCTTTACCCAACAGCACATAATGGTCATTCAAATGAGGTAGGGAGAGGAAAAAAAGGGTGAAACTGCACAAAAAAGCCTTTTCTTTCCTTCAACACACCATAGGAGACACATGTAGTATCATAATCACAAAATTATTAAATTAAGCAACTTTTATCCTCTGGGAGAAAATATATCTAACACAGCGGAACAGTTTTAAGAATATACCTATTACCACATTTATTTCTAGTCCTAAAAATATTAACAAATCAATTTTCTCAAATAATTAAATTGAATGTAATCCAATCATGTACCTTACAGAAATTTAGAGAGTGTAGGAACTTTTTGCTGGTGATACATATCTCCCTGTTTCCTGCAGTATAAATACGCTATGACAAAAATACCCATTTCTCCTAGCATAAGTTTATCAAAAGTCAGAGCAAGTAAAAACATATTTAAGTCATTTAAACCTCTAAAGAACAAGACTGGACAAAGACCCCAGCTTACAACCACAAGTTAAAACGAGACCGATTGGTAAAGGAAAAAGAAAATTGGTGACTATGATTAATATAATGGTTCACAAAATGCAGCTACCTCCACATTAGTGGCCAGAAAATCAATGACAACAGAAATTTGAAAATCTCTGCTATACTATTTTACAACTCATATGACTTGTTTTTACAGGAATATGTGAGGACTGGTGTGAACAATGCATGCACATGACTAAACCTAAGATCAGCTTAGAAATTAATTCCCCTAAAAGCAGTGTTTTTGAAAAATGGGAAAAGGCCTGAGTACCTGCAGAGAATTGATATGGGGAAATATGCAAACTCCATGAAGAAAAATTCCAAGATGGGTTTCATGGAGTTTGCATATTGTCCCCACTGCATGTATGATTTCTATGCAGGAACTCAGGCCTTTATTTGGTGTGAGGGATTGCTGTTGAATTAATTATTCAATACAATCAGCTGGTTTTCCTTAGATAGAAAACTTTTAACTAATCTGACTGTGCAATTTAATTGAATTTTCTTTGTGCCTTGAGATGACATATTTTGTAAATTGGCACTATAAAAATAAACTGAGTTGAATTTAATTGAATTTTCCCACAATCTAAAATCACTGCTTTTAGGGGTCTTCTAGCTCCAAGGCAACAGTGCTACTAGTTGGTATTTGAACTGTCCAGCAAAGGTGCAAAAACAAATTTTCAACCTAAAAAATCACGAGAGTAAAGAACAGACTGAAACTTAAAAAAAGAAATGTTAAAACACCAATAATGATTGATGATAATGAAATTTGTAATTCATAAACTGCTGCTGCCTTTTTAAATCAATGCTTTTTATGACAGAGGTAAAGAATAAAATTAATTATTGCAAATCCTTTAAAAACAACATTTTCACAACTTTATTAATAGTAACTTGTCTTTTTTAAAATGAAACTTTCGGTAGCGCCTAAAGAACCAAAATGTGAATCTTAATTTTTTTATATTCATTTATCTGTGCTTCATGATAAACAAACATACTGTAAAAGTTTCATATCTATAGCTAATGGTTCAAATTTCATACATTATTTTGGGAGACACTTATTTTTCAAGCTTGCTGCACCTTAAACCTTGAGGCAGATTTAAGCACGGGTTGTTTTTTTTTTTAAATAAGCCATCTTAAAATCAACTAAACGGAACCAGAACTGAACCAGATTTGCTAATGCTCATGATATATTCAAGCTATTTTATGAAACTTTGGAGATTTACCATTAAACGATTTGTTATAAATGAGCTAAAAAGATTTGGAAGCAGCAGTTTAAGTGGAAACTTTGCAACTGAACTGCATTGACTCCAGCTGAGTCAGTCAGATCTCTTAATCAGTCTGACTTCCAGTGATTTATGTTAAGATTGTTTGCTAAACACAAGTGCCTATTATACAAAATTCATCACATTAATTATTTTTTGCCACAGTAGGAGAGTCTTTCAGGAAGAAAGCAAATCAGCTTGAGCTAGAGAAGAGTTTGTGAGAGATTAATAAGTGAGTCAAAGAACTTGAATTCTGATAAATAATGTATTTATGTTATTTTTCATTTAATTCATCTTGTGTGGTAGGAGGTAGTTTATTTTAAGGGTTCTCTGCAGGAGCTTGTTTGGGATTTGATGTACATAAAAGATGTGCTTAATGACGATCAAAACAAACCATGTAATTTAGATTAGTATTAGTTATTTCAGGAACATAAAATCCTGAAAGAGGTGTTTGTCTTGTCTTTTTTTAATGTAAATGTAGACAGATAGTTGCACATATTCTGCTCTGATACACAGCAGAAGAATTCTTAGAGATTTATTTTCGTATGACATTTCTTGCTTTACATAAATAAACTTTAATATCAAATAGAAATGACAGAAATAAATCCTTATTACCTCCTAAACCTAACAGCCCAAAGTCTTTTTTTTAATCACTGTGGAGCAAGTATGGTTTGACCTACGTTGCAGAAATGTAAATTTAAGTTACACTGTAGAGATATTCAGGCATGAAAGCCCTGTTTAAGGCCATGTGAAACAATTTCTGTGAGATTTGGGACTAGGCCACCCCAAAACCTTCATAACCATTGCAGATGTACACATATGGTAAAATACTTCAGATCCCTTTTCTACCACAAGTTTCTAGGTCTATGAATAATGGCTTTTATAGTGGTTCACTGGAGTCCCACTTTCAGATTTGGCCTTCATATTAATACATGATCATAATTTTGTTTTCTAATTTGATCTTAGATTGGGTTAGACTGGGACATAACTTGTTGCTTTTTTAAATATATATCAAGCCATTACTATTAACTGTAGTAATAGTAATGGTAAAAAGGGTTTATTTTATACTGCAGGACTGAAATTATTTAAGCATTGGCATGAGTGGTGAAATTGTAACAAAAACTGGGATTAATTACATGTGATTGGATTTTTAACTGGGAGTAACTTTCTTCTTCATGAGCTGATCTGAAAATCTGTTAAATGATCAATCACATTTAGGTGAGATAAAGAAATTTGTTACAGACAAATATGTCTTTAACTGACATGATATGTGAAAATTGCAAAAAGTCTCCTGTATTTCTTGTAGATTTAATCTGCCAATCAGTAAACACAAAGACAAACTCTGTAACAGTTTGATTTTTAACATTTCAATGGCACATGCCCTTTCAGTTTTTTCAAGAAGAAAAATTTCTATTAAGGACTTAGAAGTGTGCTAATAAATCTTGTGTGTCTGTTGTCCGCCATCTAAATGAAAATAACCCCATGCATAAACCCTGTCAGCCAATGAAAAATAATTCACTGCTCGTATGCGCCACACAGTGGTCTTCAACTAGTTTCATTTCTCTGTTTTATTATAGAGTCATACAGGCAGCATGCTGTCAGACTTCCATCTTAAAAAGTCAACCCATAGTGCTTAAAATCTACACAGCCCATTTCACAAACATTTTCTCAGTTTATTCTTTTACTTCCAAATGAAGATTTAGTGTTGTGTGCAATCTCGTTTGTAATCGTAGTCATGCATACCTTGCCATTCGATCTCAAGAGCATCTTACAATATTAGAATATGACAGAGAGGGCTCACACAGACTGCTAACCATGCATCTCTGAACTCTCTCACATCATCTTCCTCTATTAAAATCATTTATATTGAACTGATTGTACTCATTGCTCAGCTCACAGTGTTAAATTGCCTCACACACAAATACACACAAAACAAAAAATGCAATGACAAGGAACTCACACTTTATAAGCTGATGTTGACTCAAGAGAATTTGTCAAAGTCATTATTAGGTTATTGCTAAATCATGAAAATAATTAAAAATTCCCTCACTGCTGTGGTGGCTTGGGTTAATATGGGGCTGGATTTCAGAGAGGCAGTAATCGTCCTCTTATGATTCACTATCCAAGTCCGCAGTTCAACTTCTGTTTGGCACCCTTCTAATTCTTCTCATTTCCAATGTTTGCTTTCTGCTATCAGGGAGTTATCACAACTGCTGGCTGGATTTCCCCACTGTCTTAACACTGATCTACTGTAAAAATTCTCAGTGGGAGTTCAATCAAAGGATGTAACTGTTTTATTATTTGGACAAAAACCATTTTAAAAGTTTTAAATAGGACTATATTAGAGAGTTACCTCCATGGAAATTTGCCCCCGGAGCTGTGACAAAAACCTTACACCTCTGACTCTGTACAGCATAGTGCCAGTAATACTGAAAAGAGCAGAGATTCTAGAAATAAAGAATTTTTTTTTTTAAAGCGCTGTTCTACTACTCTGTATTCAGCCAAACTATCTCAGTCTAAATGGATGTAGTTGATCAATGCTGTCCTATGTTAGCAGAAACCTTAAAGCACATACATGAATGTTTAACTTTGTCAAATGTCATTGCTGAACTGAATTTATACAGTACCAGCCTTCAATGCATTCATTAACTCATACACCCACACCGAACCAGTTAGAAAAGTGACTGCACTTACAGAAAGAGAAAGTTGGTCTTTTCTCCTAAATGTCCTGTAGCTTCTCTGATCCAGATGTGTCTAAAGTTTACCTCTTGATCAGCTATAAGGTAAGCTGTAGAATGTCAGAATTGCTGCTTCTACTCACTGTACTCCATCTCTTGATTGAATTTCCATTGTGGTGCAATTGTATCGCTAAGGACCACAGGAGGGAGTTGAGTCAGGTGACTACACTCCACAGTATTCTACTTTTCTTGAAGCTTTAAGGGCCTCCATCAGAAGCTCGACAAAGGCAGAAAACTAGCATACAGTTCACAAAAGCCCCTTAGAACTCCCCTAGACATTGATGCTGTTGCTGGTGATATTAGATATACAGCCCCACATGCATAGTACATTTATGAACATATGGGGATTAAAAAATGAAGACGATGGAAAAAATAATCACTTTTACCTAAACAAGTGTAATATTTTTAAACGGTAAAAAAAAATTACATTTGACAACTGTCACCGAAAATAAAATGAGAGAAAAATCTTTACAATAGATCTGGCTACAGTGACATGTTGAATAAAAGAAATTGGATATCTACAGGAGAGAAATGCATTATTCAGGAAAGGCCAGAGCAAAATGGCCTGTGTAACCTGGTACTAAGTCCACACTTAGCCCTCAGATTACACTACCGCTTTCAACTGATAGCTGATCACTTTCCTTCACAGTAAACCTGAGCTTTTCAATGACATCTGATTTTCACGGCTATTCTGTTAGAGAGGGAAATTAAATTTCTTTTAATTCCAAAATGTGATAGGTATTTTTGAGATTCCCCTTTTCAGTATTTTTAAGACCAGCTATCATGGTACAAAGACATTTTTTTATGTCTTGGAGATTGTGAGCGTTTTAGATGTTTTGTGGGTTCTTTTGCAACCTCTTTGACGTCATTTAAATTGCTGGAAGTAAACTTGCAATACAATCACAATAAATTATCTTTTAATGTTGAACTGATAAGCAAGGATTTTACAATAAATAGTGTATTTTCTATTTTTTTTTAATAATATAGAACATCTAAAACATTTATTTCTCTCTAAGAGATATAAATTGTCTCTTTCATGGTCGGAGGGCTAGGAAAGCTCCATAATCTGACAATGTTTCCTCATCATGCTAGAAAACCTGCACTGACAAACTATCCCGAATCTCCTCATAGATCTTTAATAATTTGCTGGAGCCATGTGAGGATTTCTCTTGCTTCAAATGCTCTGTCATCATCTTAGACACCAAAAAATAATAACCAATAACTTATTTCTACAGACCTATGACTGACATCTTCAGTCATAAAAACCTTTGAGCGACTGGTGTTGAAGCAAATGAAGGACATTGCAGGACCATTACAATTTATTTACAGCCAAACAGGTACCTGACCTGGGACAATGCTTCACCCTGCACCACTAGACATGGCAGGATCATATATGTTGAATTAATCTTGTCTTTCTACACCTTTAACCCAAATGTCCGAGGATATATATATACCCCCACTATATATATA
>JAUZNJ010041014.1:0-10164 GCA_034780135.1 Jordanella pulchra | reverse complement strand
GATAAAGAACAGAGGAAAGCCGTTGTGGTGGATGTAGCAATACCAAGTGACTACAACATCAGGAAAAAGGAGCACAAGAAAATGGAGAAATACCAGGGCCTCAGAGAGGAACTGGAAAAGAGGATGAAAGAGACCACCCGCGGAGGGTGGGCCATTGGGGCAGTCACCTCCAGACTGGAGCAGTGGCTCAAACAGATCCCAGGAACAACATCAGACATCTCAGTCCAGAAATGTGCAGTTCTAGCTTCTGTGCAGGACCCTAGCTTCTGTTACCTCACCATTTATGAGGACAAGAGTGAGACTATCATGGGTTGGAAATTAATTGTAGACTGCTGTCTAGCATCCTTCTGAAAAATAAAAACAAAAACGCAAGTAACTTCTGAAGTTCATTGCAAAACCCAAAACTTATAAAGTTGTATTCATTTGTATTTTCACACACAACACATGCAAAGCAATAATGTATTTTTGTTATTTTTCATGAGGTTGGCTGTGCTTATATGTTACACAAGTGATTGTGGGATTTCTTATAGCTGATTAGTACCTGTAACTTGAATAATATAGGTTTCCTTTCCTACCTCTTTCCTTTGGTATTTTGTCTGAAGAGTCCTTACTGATTTGTTGTTTTCGGACTAAGCTAAAGTGTTGAAAACTAACAGTGAGCATCCCCCAAACACACTGTTCTTACAGTAACATCCATGGATGGTAGCATCATCCTTTTTAGATGTGTTTAACCAGCAAGGAGAGGGAATCTGGTCTCCATAGCTAATGGGAAACTGTATATAAATAAATAAATGAAATTACTGGAATGAAATGTATAAAAGCATTCAAAACAATAGAGACTTAGCTGAAGGTTAACCTTCCAGCAGAACAACAGTACTAAACATATAACCATAATTTAAAAAAAAAAAACTGCTTCTCATGAACCCTCTCCATCTGACTTGAAGATGAAAGGTGGTAGAGACATGTACCAAAAGTGGTTTCTACAAGGAACTGATGAAGAGGCGTTGATCCCAAGATATGCAAAACTTCTCTGGTTTTTATTTATAAAATCTTTCCTACCAAACATACAAGTTCTACTTTGTGATGCTTCATCACATTAAAGCCCGATATGAGCTTTGCAGTCTTGACGAAATTTAAGAAATCTCAAAGGGTATAAATAGTTTTGCAAGGCACAGCAAACGTAATCTCCAATATTTATCTGTTTTATCTAATCATTGGCCTGTGATACAAAAACCTCTGTCCTCAGCAAGGATATAGATATCAACGCTGTTAAATAAATGAGACATCTCCCTACCCCAAAATTCAAAAGTTAAAAGTACTCAGGATGCATTAAGCTTGAATATACCATACAGGTATATTATTGCACACAACTACATAATGTCTTCTATTTTCCTGGCGTTTAATGTCAGACCTGTGGCATGCAAAGCCAGGCAGATCAAAGGATCGCAGTCGAGAGAGAGTGAGCACACCATTCACCAGCGCACACATCTTCACACCTGACATCTCTCTCAAAGCCCATCAGCATTAACACATCACCATGTTACTCTGGTGAGATTTGAGCATGTGATGAAACTGCTGCTCAACTGGAATTAGATTCTATATGATGATTTGACAGACTGAAATTTTAAAAAAGAACATTAAATGTACTTATGAATGAGCTTATAAAATTTTTTTTTTCTACTAGAAAGTAGGACAGACTTAACCGTTCCTAAACACCTCTATTACATAACACTTACAATTGGTTTTGTAAATGTTCTCCAAATATCAACACTTACTGGCTTGCATGAGCTGACCCTGCCGCCCAAACACCTGAGAAAAAGGGCTTCGACTGCAGGTGAGTGTCTCCTCCATGGTTGAGCCTCTTTGAGACCGGTCCGTTTTCTTCAGAGTGCCCCGAAGGTCAGCTTTCACACAGGTGTAGTCTTCTCCTGTGTCCCTGCAAAAGCCTCTTCACCACGTCTTTCTATGCCTTGCTCCGAGATGCTATTTGCCTCCGTTGTTGCGTCTCAGCTGACTGTAGATCAGCAGTTGTCTGGTTGCTTCTTGAGCCGTTGAGAGTTGCCTGCTCCTCTTTTTGCAGATGGGAGATCTGTGTGTTGCGGTTGCTCTCACTACGATCATTAAAGCACCAGTGTGGCGCTGCTTCAGATGGAGAGCACAGCGTGAACAAAGCAAAAGAGAGGGATAGAGCAATGAGAAAGAGGAGAAGCCTGCTGCAGTGAGAAGTCAGACTCATACCCTCTGATGAACGTGAGAACACTGATCACTGTGTGTCTGCGTAGAGTATGCAAATGTGTGTGTATGTGTGCAACCATTAACAACATTACACCCCTCTGGAGCCTGTTTTCTCTCTCCTAAATCGAATAATCTGTGAAAAGGTGTTTACTCCCTTACAAATTTAATCCTAAACAACTTCTATCAGCAAGGGGCAAAAATGATTTCATTTATCAAGTGCAAAAAGCTATCTTAAATAACCTGGTCCTGTGTAGAAAAAGTCATTCGCCCCTAAACCTAATAACTGAGAAACGTTCTCATTCTTGCCATTGGGACTTTTATGCCATTATGGAGGAATTTTAGTCCACTCTTTTTTGCAGATTTGTTTTGATTCATCAACATTAAATTTCTTTCAGCATAAACGTCCTGCAAAGTATATATTTATCATTTAGAGCCTAAAGGTGGATGGCTTTCTAGTGTGCTTAGGGTTATTGCTTTCCTGCATATCACCAGTATGCCAGTAGTGAATTGTCCTTTAAGATTTCTTGAGCAAAATCCCTGTTTTTTTTCAACTATGGTCCTAAAGAAGCCAAGGATCCACTGACAAACACAGTACTACCACCATGTTTGGCTGTCTTTATGATGTCATGTTTCTGACATGCTGTGCTAGTTTTACAACAGATGCAAACAGATACATTTTCCTAAAAACCTCCACCTCTGCTTCATAATTCTTAAGAGGACATGTCCAAATGTTCATGGGGATCATCAGTGGTTCTGACCTTAAAAGTTTTCCCTGGAAGATTTTTTGCCAAGTTTCTTTCCAATTGTTACACTATGAACACTTTATTAGAGGCAGGTCAGACTTGCGGTACTTTAGATGTTCTCGGTTTGTTTGTTACTTTCCGGATGAACTATTGCACTGTTGGAATAATTTGGTTAGGACGGTTACTCATGGAAATAGCCATAACTTTACCAATTTTTTCTCAGAGGGGTTTACTGGGGTCCCAAAGCCATAGTGGCATTGTGACCCTGCATTTAAGATCTTTTAACCTTTTCCATACTATAGAGTTTCTAGAAGTAGTCAGGGATGAATGTGGCTAATTAAACTGAATTTATAAGAGTTACAAAAAAATTATTTAATAACAAATTATTCAGAAACAAATAAAAGTGGTGTTTACAGTTATAGCACAGGACTATTTTTTTCTGATAGGTTTGTCTATGTTCATAAAGGAAATTATTATTTAAGATCTAAATTTTGTATTTAGTCAAGTCACCTTGATATAATCTAAAACATTTTGAACTGACGGATTAAATGCTTTAAAGATGTAGGTTGTGAGTCCTCTTTAACAGCACTGTATCTTATAAATGCAATCAGACTATAAGACAATTTGAAATGCAAAATAGTTGAGACTTAATTAAGCACACTGAAAAAAGGTTCAAAGAGTTTATACAGATAGGTTTATTATACATGTACTGCACAACTTTAGCATCCTCTCAGTTTGAATGCAGGTGCAGACCAAGCACTATTTCTGAGAAACAAACAAAAATTTGTTCCAGAGTAGTTAGGCAGCAGTCTACTCTTTGTCCCATTTTCTTTCAACGCATCCCAACTTGAGGATTATCTTCCAGAAATAGACAGAAAAGACAGTACTCTCAGTGTATCATTCACATACTGCCAGTTTCACACATGTGTAAAATCTAAGCTAACATAAGCCAAAGAATTGTGCTTTTGTTAGTATCTCTCCATTAAAAAAAATTCAGGGATCCTGAGCATAAACCCATAACCACAGACACCAAAATCTGTTTCAAAGTAAGGGGGGCAATGGATCATTAAAAATGGATCTACATATTTTATTAATGTTCTTGTTACAACGTCTATTCTGCTCCCACATGAACAGCACTGCAGTGGAGAAAAAGCAGAGGTTCTAACGAAGTATTTTTTCCCTGCGGTTTATCAGCTTAATTTTACTGGATCCATCCACAACTGCTACGAGTGTTAGTCACCTATGTAAGACCAAAAACATGTTGGTTTTCATTTAATGTTAGGAAGCCAGGAATATTGTTGAAGAGAATGAAACAGACGCAACTGTTTAAAGAAAAAATGCTGACAAGGATAGCAGTAATGTTCTACTAAACACCAACCTGGAGTGCATAGTAATATACTAGTAATGGCATTGTTCGCTGTTAAATCAACACTGACAGAATATTTTTACCAGTGGCAGAATGTTTTTCATTGTGTTTTTATGATCACTTATATTAAAGCAAAATGCTATTGAACTAAACTATGAATCACTCTGCTAGGATGTCAGTTATTCAGAGGACTAAGAAGACACAAGCAGCACAGACCAGCAAGCAGGCAGAGCATTTAAAGTCTGTGTTTTCTTTAAACAAACTTTTTAATTTTAATGTTTACATTTTGTTCTTTTTGGTCAAATTTTTTTTTTCAGTTACATTTTTTAACTAACGTTTTTTTCTGATACATTTTTTGTTTTCCGAACAAATATTTTTTTTCAGGCTTTTTTGTTTATTTTATTTATTTATTTATTTTTATAAGCAAACATTATGGCCCCAATTTAGGTCCATAGAAAAACTGCCCACTTCTCACTGAGAGGCCACATCTAGGATTGGTCAAACCTAATTTCGTGTTTACTTACAGCTGTGCATGTCAGGATTCCGGGTCCTTCTGCCTCTTTTGTGAGCTTTGCTCCTGGGTTGCATTTGCCATCCTTCCCCACTAGGTGGTATCTGGTCTAGGATGGAGGGCGGTGTGGCGTTTGTCGCGCAGCTGTCTTCTATCAAGCCTCATCAGCCGGTGTATAAAAGGAGACCCCTGCCAGATGGTCGACACCGAGTGTTATGCCTATTTTGGTACCACAAAGCCTCCTCTGTTTTGCCTAAGTCTCCACATTGTCTGTGACTAATTCCAGTTTCTCTTTGTTGCCTTCTGGTCTTCCTGCGTTCTGCAGGATCCTCCGGATCTTACTGACTCCAAAGATCCAAAATACTCCTTGTGACGCCGTGGAAGTTACCCTCTGGTCGCCCGAACTCTTGGACTCACCTCCTCCGTTGACTCTCAGTGCTCCTGGGTCCCTTCCATCTGGCAAGCCCTGGAAACTCCTCTGGCTCTCCGTCTGATCTGTGTCTACCTGTCCGCTCCCCCCACCGCTCTCCTCATTGGATCACAAAGAGGCTCATTACCCGGATCATCCCGACTTCCTCCCCTGAGACTAAGCTCATCATCCACCGTAAGGAAAAACGTTCACTAACAGTTCAGCGCTCCCTGCTCCTACGGAACATGAACTCACCACTCTGTTTTCCTCCTCAGTGATTGCAGACCTGGCACCAGCCGGTGCTCACTGGTCCCCGCCACTCAGGCATTCCAGTTATCCAAGTTCTTTAATAAATCCTTGCATCTGATATATCTCTCCTGTCATGGTGTTCTGCATGTGGGCTAAACAACTCAAACCCAAGATGACAGAACACTCGGCCAAACAGGTTAGCCCTGCGGACACCATCCAGAAAGCGTTATCAGAACAACAAGCGCTACTTCAGACTCACGATCTGGCCTTGAGAGAATTCAGCAGTATCCAAGCTGACACCAATCACCAGCTGACGGAACTAACCCGTTTACTTCGGGTCTCGGACTCTCAATCTCAGCCTCCACAGTCTACCTGCATTCCTGAACCAGCGTTTTCAGCCGGCTTCTCAGGCATTCGCCACCCCGTGCCCGAGAGATTCTCAGGTGAGCCCAGTAAATGTAATGGATTTCTCCTCCAAATCTCTATTACTTTTAACCATGCTCCTGGAGGTTTCCCTAAAGATGACGCAAAAATCGCTTATGTACTCTCACTCCTCTCTGATCGAGCATTGTCCTGGGCAGAAGCCCGATTTCCGTTCGCTTCCCCGTTTGGTATTTCTTTTGAGGACTTTTTATATGAGTTTAGACAGGTTTTCAGCCACGACGCTGACAAAACGTTTAATTCCCGGAAGTTGTGGAATATGAAACAGGGTAATAGGTCTGTAGCAAACTTTTCCATAGACTTTCGTATAAAAGCTGCAGCCTCAGGGTGGAACTCGGCAGCTTTAAAGAGCGCTTTTTATCACGCTCTTAGCAGGGAGGTTAAAGATGAACTAGCCACCCGTGAGGAACCCCATTCCCTGGATGAGTTAATCAGCCAGTCTATTTTGTTAGATAACCGAATTCACACCCGTAATAGAGACCATGGTCGGAGGGACATGCGTCCTAAGCCCCGTGGAGGTTCTGCTCCTCCTCCAGCAGCCTCTTCTCCCCCGATCTTCCCCTGAACCAGAGCCCATACAGTTGGGACGAACTAGGCTCACTCCCGAGGAGCATCAGTGGCGAGTCATTGGCCGGCTATGCATTTACTACGGGGCCCCCGGTCACTTTCTGGTCAACTGTCCGGCACGGTTAAACTCCCTGGTCCGTCAATAGAAGCGAGGAGTTTGGCGGACCAATCAACAGAATCTGATTCTCCTCGCTTAGTGTTACCAGCCTCCATCCTAGTAGGTTCCCAGTCCTTTCCTTTTATCGCTCTCATTGACTCTGGCTGTGAACGTAATTTAATTGACGAGAGTTTAATTTCCCAGTTGGGCCTAGAAACCGAACCTCTGCCTGTGCCGCTCAGGGTCTCAGCCTTAGACGGAAGAAAGCTTCCCCAGATCACACACAAGACTAAGCCAGTCTGTCTAATCATTTCCGGCAACCACAGAGAGTTTATTTCCTTTTTTGTTTTCTCATCTGCCAATCCTCCCATTGTGCTCGAATTCAGTTGGCTACAACTCCACAATCCGCAAATAAATTGGACGAAGAAGCTCATTGAATCCTGGTCTACTCCCTGTCATTCATCCTGTCTCCGCTCAGCTGTTCCTCCAGGTCCACCTACGGCAGAGTTTCAGGAGGCAGATCCGGTCGACTTATCCAACATTCCCACTGAGTATCACGACCTAATGACAGTTTTCAGTAAGTCTAAGGTTCTTTCTCTTCCACCACACCGTCTTTATGATTGTCCCATTGATCTTCTGCCCAGAGCTCCGTTGCCTACCAGTCGGCTTTATAATTTAGCACGCCCTGAAAGAGAGGCCATGGAGAATTACATACGGGACTCCCTTGCTGCCGGCATTATTCGCCCTTCCTCCTCTCCCCTGGGAGCAGGGTTTTTCTTTGTGGGAAAAAAGGATGGATCCCTAAGGCCCTACATTGACTATCGGGGGTTAAATAACATCACAATTAAAAACAAGTATCCGCTCCCGTTGCTGTCCTCTGCCTTTGAACCTGTTCATGGGGCCACTATTTTTACTAAAGTGGACCTCAGAAATGCTTACCATCTTTTACGCATCCGTCAAGGGGATGAGTGGAAGACAGCGTTTAAGACCCCTATTGGACACTTTGAATACTGCGTCATGCCGTTCGGCCTATCTAATGTCCCTGCTTGCTTCCAGGCTCTAGTCAACGACGTCCTCAGAGATTTTTTAAATGTTTTTGTTTATCTGGACGAAATCCTCATCTACTCCCAGACTCCGGAGGAACATTCTCGTTATGTCCTCTCAGTTCTTCAGAGGCTCCTAGAAAACAAGCTCTTTGTCAAGGCCGAAAAATGTGAATTCCACAGATCTTCAGTAACCTTCCTGGGATTCGTTTTAGGGGACGGACAGTAAGACCAGATCAAGAGAAGATCCGAGCTGTTCTGGACTGGCCCACACCGCAGACAAGAAAACAGCTCCAACGTTTTCTAGGTTTTGCCAATTTCTACCGGAGATTTATTAGAAACTATAGTCAAACTGCCTCTCCCCTCACTGCTCTAACGTCAACAAAGGTTTCTTTTCGCTGGACCCAGGAAGCCGATTTCCCGTCTCAAGAACCTGTTTGCTAACGCTCCGTTTCTCATTCAGCCAGACCCTTCTAGGCAATTCATCCTGGAGGTCGACGCTTCTGATACCGGCGTAGGTGCGGTCCTCTCTCAGATTTCCTCCAAAGACGAAAAGACCCATCCTTGTGCCTTCTTTTCCCGTAGGCTCTCCCCAGCAGAGAGAAACTATGACGTCGGGGATCGCAAACTGTTGGCCATCAAGTTGGCTCTGGAGGAGTGGAGACACTGGCTGGAGGGTGCTGAACATCCTGTGCAGGTTTGGACTGATAATAAAAACCTTTCTTACATTCAGTCAGCCCGCAGATTAAACCCACGTCAATCTCTCTGGTCACTATTTTTCTCCCGGTTCAATCTCTCCATATCCTACAACCCAGGATATCGGAACATCAAGCCTGATGCTCTCTCTCGCCTGTACTCTCCAGATGACTCAGACAAAGCACCAGCTTACATTCTGCCCCACAGCTGTTCTGTTGCCACCGTGACATGGGAAATTGAGGATCTTATCAGACACGCCCAGACCTCCGAACCAGCCCCTGACTCCTGTCCACCCAACAAGGTTTTCGTTCCCTCATCTGTTCGAGCTTGTTTTCTCAACTGGATTCATGCCTCCAAGTTCTCCGCGCACCCTGGGATCAGCCGTACCATCGCTCTCATCAATAGAAGGTTTTGGTGGCCATCCATCCACAAAGACGTCACTGAGTATGTCCAAGCCTGCACCGTCTGTTCACGAAATAAATCCTCTCATCTTCCCCCACCTGGCCTTTTACAACCTCTGCCCATTCCCAGACGACCCTGGTCCCACATCTCCGTTGACTTCGTCACAGGCTTACCTCCTTCCAAAAGCATGACCACAATCCTCACAATCATCGACCGGTTCTCCAAGGCCTGCCATCTCATTCCCCTCCATAAGCTCCCCTCTGCCTTTCAGACTGCTCACCTGTTGGTCAAACATGTTTTTAGACTTCATGGAATTCCCACAGACATCCTGTCGGACCGAGGTCCCCAGTTTACCTCCCAAGTGTGGAGAAGTTTCTGTGCCGCCCTTGGAGTCTCCGTCTCTCTCACCTCCGGTTCCCATCCCCAATCTAATGGACAGACTGAAAGGCTCAATCAGGAGCTAGAGTCAACTCTCAGATGCTTCACCTTTTCCAACCCTTCTAACTGTGTCCAGTTCCTTCCTTGGGTGGAATACGCACACAACTCCCATGTCTCATCTGCTACTGGGTTCTCCCCGTTTGAATCTTCAATTGGGTACCAACCACCTCTACTCTCCTCAGATGAAGAGGACATCTCTGTTACATCCGTTCACCATTACATCCGCCGATGTCAAAGGATCAGGAGATCCACCATCCAAAGCCTCAACCGCACCGCTGCCCATAACAAACGCCTAGCTGATCGAAAGAGAAGACAGGCTCATACTTACTCCCCGGGTCAGCAGGTTTGGCTCTCTTCACGCGACATACCTCTTAAATCCATGTCCAAGAAACCCTCTCCTCGCTTCATCGGTCCTTTCCCCATAGAATCAGTCATCAATCCTTCAGCCGTCCGTCTCCGCTTGCCTCCTTCTCTCCGAGTCCATCCCACCTTCCATGTCCCACAGATAAAGCCCGTCCAGACCAGTGCTCTCTGCCCTCCGGGCGATCCACCCCCCCAACCCCCGTGAAGTTGATGGTCACCCTGCTTATTCTGTCCGCCGGATCAGATTCCGGGTCCTTCTGCCTCTTGTGTGAGCTTTG
The DNA here is from genome assembly GCA_034780135.1 of Jordanella pulchra. Taxonomy (NCBI): domain Eukaryota; kingdom Metazoa; phylum Chordata; class Actinopteri; order Cyprinodontiformes; family Cyprinodontidae; genus Jordanella; species Jordanella pulchra. The sequence continues at coordinate 326 of JAUZNJ010041014.1, read as the reverse complement.
CTCCTGGGTTGCGTTTGGCATCCTTCTCCACTAGGTGGTACCTGGTCTAGGATGGAGCGCGGTGTGGCGTTTGTCATGCAGCTGTCTTCTATCAAGCCTCATCAGCCGGTGTATAAGAGGAGTCCCCTGCCATATGGTCGACGCCGAGTGTTATGCCTATTTTGGTACCACGAAGCCTCCTGTGTTTCGCCTCAGTCTCCTCGTTTTCTGTGACTAATTCCAGTTTCTCTTTGTTGCCTTCAGGTCTTTCTGCGTTCTGCAGGATCCTCCGGATCTTACTGACTCCAAAGATCCAAAATACTCCTTGTGACGCCGTGGAAGTTACC
>JAUZNJ010041013.1:0-10165 GCA_034780135.1 Jordanella pulchra | reverse complement strand
AAACGGCATGATTTTTTTCCCCATTGAGATCTGATGTGTTTTCAAAGTGTTCCTTTAATTCTTTTGAGCAGTGTATTAATACCTTATTGACTTGCTTTATACTAGACGTAGATTCTGACATCTTCATCATATGATTTTTTTGTTTTTATGTCACCCCTTTAATGGCCAGGGTTGCTGAGGCGGCTTTCAGACTTTTGTCATCACCAGGCTTTTGTTATAATCTCTTGTTTTTATTGTTTTAACACTTTGATTTGTATTACAATCTTTTTGGGGTTTTGCATTGTTTTGTTTTTAGCCACTACTACGTTTTTTATACATGGATCATATATCTGTCAGGAGTTGACTTTATGGAAAACTAAAGAATGAATAGCACAAAGGCAAGTTTGCAAAGTAGAACATAACATTTCCAAAAAAAGTTTGAAGTTTGCATTAAAACAGGTTACCAACTATAAAACATACTGTAAATATAAATATGTGAGGATATAATTAAGGTAAAGTTTTATGTCTTTAGTTTGTTCTACATTTTGTCCTTTTGTTTTTTGTAGCAATACGAATCACTTAGTTTTCCTTCTCAAATTAACAATATAATTTTCAAATCACTAAATTATTCGTTTACATGTTTCTTTTTGTTGTACCCAATCATGGCGATAATGGTTCTGTCCACAGGAGAAATTTAAGTTGCTCTCAAGGGGCTTCTGTGCTCTACATTAGAAGTACTGTAACTATACATCCAATCAGGGGTATAAAAAAACAGCAGTATCACATTACAGTATTGTATTAATTTGTTTGACGATATAGTATTTTCTGAAATGACAAAGTCTGCCCTAAAACCCTTTTATAATTCTGTTTAGTTAACAACCTGCGATAGATAACGTGTGACATAAAATGCACATGTAATATAATAATTTCTATCTATGTAACAAGTGGGGCATTAAGAAAATAGAACAGCATTCTTTATTAAAAGTTAAAAAAATGGATCACCTATTCACATTCTGCCATCCAATGTAATTGGATTGTTAATCATCAATATGATGATAAAGGGTTGAAGTTTGGTTACACCCGAACTTATGGTTTTTGTTACTGTAGCTGCTACCTGATTACTCATTTGGTTTTTGTTACCACAGTATATTAAAGGTATTGTTGATATCTAGAAGTTTTATATAATCCTAAACTTTTATACAGATCAATCGGGGATAGTTAATTCATGGACAAATAACTGGTCGTGACACAGATATTTATTCTTACCATCAAGCCACAACAGTAACAATGTGAATTTAAAACTGCAAGTGGCTTTGCTATAAATCAGAAGTTGACTAAACTGATCAAATGTAAACTTTGGTTGAAACAGCAAAGGTCATGCTCTCCAGCTGACTGGAGGGCTGAGATTGAGATTAATGTTGACATCCGACAGCACAGCAGAATGAAGGATGGGTCAGCACAAAATGTCCCTCCATCAAATTCACTAATGCATTAAAAACATGTTCCTCTCAGCTCAGCACCAGGAGCTCTTCTTTCAGATGTAAAACCCTTTGTGTTTTCAGAATAAAAGATTTCAGAGGAAATATGCAAGTTGTTCTTTAACTAATCTCCCATTTTTTGATGCTTGGAATGCACAGTTTTATTTCTTACAATTGACCTCTTGTTGAATGAAAATTAATATTATAATCTGGAACTTATCATGCATGCAGTTTCTTATTTCCTATTTATTATCTTATTTACAATAAATGTTGCCTGCCTTTGAACAGCCTTGTAGAAAAATAAATTCAAATATGATTTGAAGAACATCCAGTGTTACAAATGGTTTCTTCTCGCCTCCTCATGAAGTTTTCCTCCGTGGGAATCTGGATTCAGAACAGCCTAAATGTGATGCCAGCATAAGTGTGAACAGCCACATTTCAGAACCAGAAAGTCACACAGTGTGACTAGTTTAGTGAATGCATAAAAAATAAGGCATTGACATATGGAACAATCTACTGGGAATATATTCCTTTGATCTTAAGCTTTTTTGTTTTCCTTGTGATTTTGGTTTCTGTAAATGTTAGGATCCTCCTCATCACTTTGAAAACAACTCTCATACAGAAACCTATCGAAGAGCCACATTGAACATATTTGTGGAGTTAGTAAAATGGATGGGCTTCTGTGCTGACTGTCTGCACCTTTTTCCCTTATACTCATGTCCTAGATGCATTTACATGTTTGTGTGACTGGTGTGTTGACACAGGGAGTTGTCAGCAGTAATATAAACTGCTGCTAATCAGACACAGTTTCCATAGATGTGTGTGTGTGTTGGGGTGGTGGTGTCAGAGCCTGTGCCCATCAAGAAAAAGACTCACAGAAGCTGCTGAGTCACTATGGCGACTGGCTGGGTGATCCTCACAGTTTTTTGTTAACTGGTTTGACTGAAAATGTCTGAAAACGTCCCTTATGTAAAAATTACCTCTTCTATTCCAATAATGCTTTGTTTCTTTTTTTAAAGTCAAACTAGTGTTGCCCTATCTTGTTACTTTTCATGATGTTTTTTTTGACTTAAAGGTGTTAACAGATGAATGCAAAAATTAGGTTGATTTCAGCATTTTGGACATTGCTTTGAGACATAGAATTTTTCTATATTTGGAACCAAACTTCATGGTCATATTAAACAATGTCATTGCAACACACATACAGTAAGTAAATCTTGTGCTAGACTGCAATATTCCACAAATAAGTTGGAATGGATATTGTCTACAATGGCTGTCAGGTAAAAATCCCTACAACCAGTTTTTTAAGTGACTTCTTCTACTTATGCTTAATGGGTTTGGACTCTCCTTAATATAGTGCCCAGGTCTAATGGCTCCTAACATCACTTATTACTGATTTCATGTTTACGTTCATGTTGGAAAAAAGTAGGGCTGTGTGATATAAATAAATGCATAAAAAGATATCCCATTACTAGAAAAGCACTCAGAGAGCGCACACCTCCGCCAAGCAGTTTGTTTGTTTGTCTGTTTGTTTGTTTGCAACTTAACAGAAAAAGTTATGGACAGATTTTTCTCATATTTTCACAGAAGGGGCATATTATAACCATTGACAAATGATTACGTTTTGATGATGATCTGGACAACCCCCTCCCCGATGGTTATCATCATCAAAATGTAATCAATTGTCGATGGTTATAATACGCCCGTTCTGTGAAAATTTGAGAAAAATCTGTCCATAACCTTTTCTGTTAAGTTGCTAACAAACAAACCAATGTTACCGAAAACATAACCTCCTTGGCGGAGGTAATAAGACCTTCATATTAGTCAATATTGATAATTATTGGAAATCAGTATTTATCCATATTTACTAGTAATATTGATAATTATTAAGTACAACCAAGGCAAAAAGGAGTGGACTTAAACTGTAATCCTAACTCTGTTTAAACATAACCTTTGACCTCTTAAATAAGGGCAGCCCTACTACTGACTTTGCTTAGTTTATGCTGAGAGGGGTGAAACCCTTTTTCTGTCTGAATCCCCAGAATAAAACGTTGTTCTGGATCAGAGTTCAGTGGAGCTAGAGCAAAATTTAATTGAATGTGTTTTATATTAGTATCAGTAATTTATCAGTTGTTTATAGCAGTTTTATTTAACCCTGCTCCTCAAGGCACACTGTCCTGCTTCAACACACCTGATTCTGGTGATTGCAGCTCAACAAAGTCTGTTAATCTGCAATCAATTGATATCAGGTGTGTAAAAACCGTGAAACATCTGAAACATGCAAGGGAGTGTGCCTTAAGGACCAGGGTTGAATAACACTGTTCTATAGCAATAGATATGAATATTAAATGATTGCCCATCCTTATATCAAACATTGAGGAATATGTCCCAACAAACACATCAGTGGGTTATCTGATACTTGTTGACTAGCAGCTGTACAGATGTTAGCACTCACCAGTTTCTAAAATGTTTGAATGTTTGAGTCCCACAAACAGTAAATCCTCGTGCCGACATGAGCTTTATATTTCATACATTCTGAAGACGTTCCTTATACTTATAATAAAAGGTGAAACTGTATGCAAATTATTACACTGCATCTCAGTTTCTTCTTCAAAATTTGCTATTCTTATGCAAGTCAAAAAACCTACTTATCTTATATGCCAACGATTAGCTGACTTTAAACTATTCAAGCTTAAACTTGGACAACGGCGTACGGCACTGATAGACAGACCTTCCCATCGAACACTTGAGATGTTTGATTTACTTTCTTCTGTTCTTATCAACAGTTTATTATTCAGCGAGACTATATTTAATACTGTGTTAGTAAATATTCTTATGCTAAATAAATATTACAATGACTGAATAGCGACACAGTCAGAAAATATTCTTTAAGTTAATTTTTTTTAACATATTTTGTTTCTTTTTGTTTTGTAAAGCGGAAGCTATGGAACGGCTGTGGAAATACTGATCTAACCTATTTGAGCTCTATGAATGGAGATGATGCCTAACTGCGTTTTAGGCACAGACAAGCATCCTGATTTCAGGAACAGTTAGTTCCCCAGGGACACTGACCTCTCCATTCATTCCTGTTACATCATTAGTGCAGCTTTTGGTATTGTACTTCTGAATTATCACAGAGCTAAAAGTGCCCCGTGATGCTGCTGCAAAGCTGCCCTGTATCCTACAGAGGATTTAGAATTGTTGGTTTTGTTGTTTGGAGGACAATCATTTCTTATACCTTATAAATGCAAAAGCTAACATCATTAAGCCATTTCAGTAAACCAAGGTAGTTTTAATATTGTAACATTACTGAATGAGCTGCAGTACTTATACCTTTTCAGTATCTGGTATTTCAACAGGTGAAAGTTAAGCTAACTTTAGTGTTTTTGTTGTGAAATGCAGAAAAAACACATTTTGGAGTTGACTTTAGAGTTAGAGGCTCATTGTACTTTAGTTGTCAATTTTTACAATACCAGCTGTCGCTCAAGATATGCTACCATTTGAAATGATATTGTACATTGTGTACAATGACATCAAAGCTTTTAATTTTAGTTTAAAGTGACCACAGGTTTTAGATAAATTAGCAGTAGTCAGGATTTCGAGCTTTCTTGGGTTTGACTTGGGGTTAGAAACCTTATATTTGGAGGGACCACAGAGGTTGCAAGTTTGAAATTCAGTCAAATGGGTTTAAGACAAATGCAGATGACAAAATTTCAGCACTTTGGTACAATAAACTCTAAATGAAAAGCATGATTTATAGGTAAGAAGTTAAAGGTTTGTAGTTCACTCCTTAGCTTTTTTTAAGGCACCGATACTTTCACAATGTTGCAACAATTCAGCATTCTAAGTTACATTAACATAGAGTTCAAAGTTTTTTCTTCTAAACTCTATATTTATCATAAATATATTGCTAAATAAACATTATTTTTTACATTGTTGTTGGTTAGGTTTATGCTTGGGGTTTGCAAATGATATGAAAATAAATAGAAGACAAAATGATAAAATGTAAAAATCGCTGTTTTCCTTATTTTCTTCCTTCCTTTTTTGATTCCCTGTGTCTGTTGTTGCTTGGACCTTCACACCTTTACCTTGTGTTCTCTGTTCCTTACTTGTTTGTTTCCTTTTTTTGAACTGCATCATCTTCAGCTCCAAAATAATTGAAAGAATATCAACATGCAATGAAGCAAATCTTACACTAAATTATAAATCTGTAAACAGGGTTTACGTATATATCTGCTTTTGGTTCATAGCCAACATATTCTGAAGTAAACAATTAGTTTATCCAGATATTGGAAAACGTTCAAACCCATTATTTCTATCTCATCAAAAAGGTTCTTTAATGAAAAATTGCCTGAGGTTTAATTTGTTTAATAATTTTATCACCAATGGATTCCGATTTTTTCTTCTTATGGCCTTACTTTGTTTTCTAGTTTATTGTTATTTGTATATTTTTATATATTTGAAGTCTGCCCTGTTTAGAAATTTGTAAATATATAGTGAATATTTTTTTAACAAAAACAAAACTGTTGATTTGATGACTAACAGTTTCATAGTAAATGCGATTGGTCTCTAACTGATTGTTAACCAATCAGAGGGGAGTTTTTTAGGAATCACAATAAGAGCTCAAAGTATTTTATGATGTATTGTAGGATTGGGAATAAAAACTAATTCCAAACTGAGGTTAGTTAAGCATTATTTAACCATATATCTTTCTTATTTAACTGAACTTTTCTACTGAATTATCTTTCCATCTTTTCTTTTAATTATCAGGCAGCACAGGGAGGATTATGTTTTTGATTTCTCCGAATAAGCTGGCATAGACAATAGATAGAAGTTCCCTAAATTACATGAAGTCACTTTACTATATTAATATTAGGAAGGTTAAATCCTTGGAATATCGCTAAACTTTATTTCTTTAAACTATCACAATCTATTTTTATAACAATGTTTTAGGTATGTCAGTCTAGTGCACTGCACCTCAAAGGTAAAAAACCTCAGCAGTAATGGTGACTCATTGTTTTACTTCTGATATGTTATTATAATTCTGGGTTCTGATTGGTCCAAAGTTAGGTGGTTATGAAAACAAAAATTATCCTTGAGAAAAGATAAAATGTTACTCTTAGGGTTAGTGAACATATTATCTTAGGAAACCTTTCCACTAAAGGAATAAATAATGCCGTGAAGAGAGCAACAGATGTCAGGAGGCATCACTTAGGATCGGCTCATTTATATTTTGGAACAGTGAATTCTGTCAGTGGCAAGAATGAGTGGGAAGCAGGAGAGTATAAAACTGTAAGGGATTACATGCCATGTCATGTTATGCCATTGATGGTAAGTGAGAATGGAAAAGTGTTAGAGACCAGTTGAATGAAACTGGAAAAAACTTTGGCTCAGACAGAAGTGAAGGAAGAAAGTAAAGCATCTAAATCGAATGTCAGAGCAAAAGATGCGCGAGGTGAAACAATGGCCCACAGTCCTTCCCAAGGCCTGCTAACAGTCTACTGTATGTCTTCACGCTGGCTGCTGGCCATGTCATTTGTGTGTGTTACAATTGCAAGACAATGACAGCTTGTTTGCCTGCAGTGCAGATAGAGCGGTAAACAGAAGCAGAGGACAGAAAGAGAAGGGGTTCATGCAGTTGATGTGTCAGGATACCGGGTTTCTGGTTGTCCAAAGCTTGCACCACCAAGCTTGCAACTTAATCCAGTGGTTGAGTGGTGATCAAACACACCATGCTCTGCAAAGCAGGAAGGGGATTTTTGGTAGTAGCAACTACAGCAGAGCTTGCATGCAGAGATGGGTTCTCAAAAATTGTACTCGTGGAAGAGTAGCGCTAGCTGCTGCATTTTTACTAAAGCAAAAGTAACAATTAGCAACTTAGGAAATGACTCAAGAAGAGCAAGAAGTTTTGGTAAAAAGGCTACTTATGTACAGAGTAACTGATCCATTTACTCATCGTCATAACACCTAATTTAGTATTTCTAAAATGATATAAAGTTTTATGAAAATTCTGATGTGTCAATAAATATGACATCTAATATAGAGTTATTACCTAACAACAATTTCAGGTGAAAAAAAACACTTAGCAAATTAAATCTATTATTTCTTATTAGAATAGCAGACTTGTTCTTTTCTGAGAAAGAATTACTCATGTTGGGTAGAGTAGAGAGAAATCTGACCCAAGTAAGAGTAGTGATACATTATTATATTTTTACTCAAGTGAAAAGTACAATGCAATAAAAATTGTTACATAATTACATAAGAAATAAATACATGTACTTCTGCTACAATGTACCATGAAAACACCAGATTATAATATACCTGAACAGAGCAGTGTTACTCTGCTTGGTTGAGATATTTAAGTGTCTATCGGCATGCAGTGATAAGCTAAATTATAAACCTCCAGTTACCTTAGAAAATAGATGGTCATCAGGCAGAATGAATTTGTATAGCAACTCAATTCAATTGTACTTTATTACTTAATAACAATTACATGCATGGCTTTCACCTTTTAAACACTTCTTACTGTATAGCTTACAAATTGCTTGTTGTTTTCTTTTGTTTGTTTTCTAAAATAATGCATTATAGAAAAGCAACTCCAGGGTATAAAGCAGCAGTGAAGTAGTTTGCACAAGTACTTTTCTAAGTTTTGTGTAGGATCTACTTTTCATTCTTGCCAACACTTAAGCAAAGGAAGTCTCTGTTGGATGTCCTAAAAGTTGCTAGATGACATAAATCAGTCATGCTGTTATCCAGGTGATAGGAGAGAGGAAAGCCTACATTTGCAAGTTATTAAAAGTACTCTAAATGCTTTTAAAACTAAACATGAACCCCATAGAAAATTATTAAATATTTATTGACACTTTACCTGAAGCAAAAAATACAAATGGCAATTTCTTTATATCATGAAATTTAAAATAAACATAATTTAGATAAAATAACATCTGTAATATGTTATGATATAGAAGACGCACACAATGGGTGAGAATAAGTGACTGAGGCTGTGTGTGAATCAATTGTGGCGATCTTTAGGTGCAACAGTATAACAGTTTAAGAAAAAAAACATTGTATCTATATTATATTTATTTCATGCATCTTAATCCAGGGTTGGATGAGTGGAGGCTTTGATCATGTGAGACATTTTTAATGAGAAAACAGACAAGGGTCAGTCTGTCTGAATGGCAAGGCTGCTTCCACAGTTCATTTATTACCTGTGTTTTGATGTCAGAGTTGCAATGTATGCTGGGAGGTGTAGTTATGGCTCCCTCCCTCTTTGAGGTATTCACATATTACTAGTGGGAGGAGAGAGAAATAAGTACAACACAAAAATGAATGAAGTCTTTAATTTGAAAAATGTTTGTTTTCTCTCCAGTTTTAGGACTATGGACCTGAGTCTGCGAGATGCTCTGGGTGGAGGTGGAGGCGGGGCCCCAGCTGAGGCCTTGCTGAAGAGAGACTTTGTTGCTTCGCTTGAGAAGGAGAGCTACGACGACAAGGTTGGAGAGACTGTTTCTAAGACTGACTACAGACCCTTGGTGGATGGAAAGGACACCAAGAGCGGTAAGCTATTTTAAACCTGCATGAGGAGATCTGAGTTATGATCCTATGCCAAGTTCGAATCTTATTTCAAATGAATTGATTAAACAATAGGCTTTTTGGAATTTCCCTTTTTGCCTTTTTTTGTTGTTGTTTTTTGCTGAGATTTTTTATTACAAACAGAATTCATCATTGGTCTCTGGCCAAATAACCAAAATAAGTTTCAAAAAAATAATTTAAAACAATGCTTTTGTTACATTTTAATTTTAGTATATTAGATTTGTTAATACCGGTTTACATATCTTACGTAAAAATAATCCCCCTAAACGTTTAGAAGTCTATAGTAAGATTTAAAAGGAAACATCTTCAACATTGAAACATAAATAAATTACAAATCGCCTCTTGCATTACCCCTTGTTTACCGTGTAGACCCTAAGTGACATTAACTGGGTCTCTATCCAGCTGAAATACAAAAATTAATCAATATTAAAAATTAGAAAAAGGAAATGTAAATTTGCAGTGTTTATCATTTGGTTTGAAGCTACAGTAAGCTTACTGACAATTTGTAGGATGGGGGGGGCTTTTCTTTTTTCTTTTTCTTGAGGGGGAATGATGATGATTGATTAAATGTTAAAGCTGCAGCCAAGATAGCAGAGAGAGCAGTGAATAGCAGCTTGTAAACATCAGCAACAGTTGCAACAATAGATGGAAGCAAAGTTTGCGGAGCCTGGAGGAACCATCCTAAGTCAAGGAGGACTTAAAGACATGATGCTGAGCATGGATGAAAGAACTTGGTTGTGACACTAAGCCATATGGTAACTGTTGCAAAAAATTAAGGGAACTCGGTAGCCTACTGTTTCTGTACATTATGTTTGTGGAAACTGATAAACAGATCTAGCAGTAATAAAGTGTTGCCATTTCACCTATCAGACCCGGATCACGTAGCTGCTGTCTGTGCTCTCCATCACAAAATTACTGGGAGTAACAGTCACAGCTGAGGTACCACTATCAATGATTTAACACGTAGAGAGCAAAATGCTGGTTACATTCGTGACAAAATGTAAGCTAATTTTTGCCTATTGCATGATACTTAAAAAGTTTATTTAGGATTTAAAGTGTTTTTGGTTGCATGGAACTACATTGTTAGTCAATCACTTAAAAAACAACATTAT
>JAUZNJ010041012.1:0-10165 GCA_034780135.1 Jordanella pulchra | reverse complement strand
CAATTGGATTGAGATCTGGACTCATTGCTGGCCATTTTAAAACAGTCAATTTTTTCCCTTTCAACCATGCCTGCTATTAGCAGTAAAATGTTGTTTCACTTGATGAATTTCCTTCAGAAAATATTCCACTATAATACATAAACTTCATGGGTGCCAATAATGGTGAGCAGGACTGTACATGATTTCCCCAGTTTCTATTAACAAAAATGCTCCTTTTTTCATCGTGTTGTTTACATTGACATATCCTGACATTTCCTTCCAGAGGATAAGAAAGTGTTACCCTCACTGTCCTGAAACATGTTATTTTCAAGAATGTTTCTATATTTGACCATATACAGTAAATGTATGAAGAACTTACACGATAAGCTTCTTTCTTATAGCTTACTTGATCCTTTCTCAAATTTAATGGTTATTTCTTTAAGTGTTGGTAATGTACTATCAGTAATTTTAACAGGGCTTAACAAGTAATTTCTCAAAACCATCCTGGATATTGTAGATTCCTAAAACCTACAAGTTCCTTTGCCAGTATTTATAGTGTAAACTTTGCAACGTTACCAGAAATGATCCGGTACTCTAATGAAACTTACCATTTAGTTTTTAAGCATTAGTGTACTTTCCTGAATGTACTGGAGACTTTCTGGAGCTTGCTCATTACTTTCTAGGGCAGGGCTTAATCATGAGGCGTGATTTATGCATAGGTCACATGGTAAGATTTAAAAATTGTGATGTTTTTCAAAACCTAAGACACCCTACACATAAACATCGAAAACTCCCTGAGAAATACCAGGGTTAGTCCTACAGTGTGTGGTGTACAGGATTAATTTAAAAAAAAATCAGGATTAAGACTGGAAATCTCACAAAACCTCCAAATATCAAATGTGAATTCAGAGTAAATGAACATGGGAGGTGAGGAATATTCATTACACATCTCCACTGTTAAGGAGCTTTGCTATATATTATCAAAATGTTATTCATTCATTAAATGTTATTTAGTTAGAATTTCTCTTTTCTTTTCAGCAGAGGAGTACAGTTTGTCCATACTGCACAGCTCATTTTAAGACACATTGGGGAAAATAACCAAACAAAGGAAACCCATTTGGTGTCTGTGACATAGGTTCAGCTTTGCCATAAATAGTCAGACATGACATCGAGACCTACTGTATAACACCAGCAGTGGAGGGGAACCTCCGTTTTGCCAGTGCATGGAAAGAACAAGAGGTACCGGAAAAGAAGGGGTTCCCGTCACTCATAAAGACCAATGAGACAATGTTTTAACCTCTGTTCGGGGAAATTGCTTTTTTTTCTGTCAGACAGAGGATAAGCACTGGAAGTGTGTGGGAAATTCCTCAGATTCTTCAAGTTTAGTAACTCATGGTGAGAGTTCAACATGTCCTTCCTTTTCTTCTCTTTTTATAGCTCAAGTAGTGCCCAACCACCCTCCAGTCTGTCTCTAGTTTTTCCTTTACACATGGATAAAATAAGGTGCTAAAAGTTGTTTTACTAAAGGCTCGGATTATATTATTTAACTATTCATCAACTAAGAATTCATTTGTTGCATAAATTGTTGGAGGAGTCAAAAACCCATGTTATTAAATAACTCCTGCTACCAGTATTTCCATAGAGAAAAACATGTTTTGTAACAAATTCAAACTAGAAACAAATAAAACTGTCCGGCAAGCATTCAGTTATTTTGATGTGATGTGTGTGATGTACATAAATTACAGCTGTGAGTCTTCCAATGAACATCTGCATGCTCCGGCGTGTCCCTGATTACGAATGACTGGAAGTGATACAGATTCCCCCTAAGACCTGCAAAAACTCTTTTGGACTCAGCATAAAACTGATTTCACAATATGTTGTTCCCACATCACAGCCCAGTTACAAGTCTTCATGTTAAAATACATCAACACGCATAATGAAAAATTGTTAAGAGTATTTACATCGTTCAAATTTTTTTTAGTTGTATTTTGCTACAGTGAAAAAAACTATATCAACTTTGAGGGATTGCCACAGTAGTTGATTATCAAAATAAAAGGGAGATGTTTGGTTTGCATTTAAATTCAGTCCTCTCTAGTCTAAACCCTACTAAGACTATTACATGAAAATGAAAAGAGATTGGTACAAATTCAGACTTTTATTAGTACTTAAAACTGCAATTCTCTGCAAGAGGTCATGTATCTTACGAAGGTCCAAAGCTAAGATGGGAGAATCTGTTCATAGGGTCATCTTTATTTGTTGTTCGTTATATTTAGGCAAAAATAAGCATTACCAGCCTAAACACTCATCGACTTTCTTCACTGGGGAGCGAACAGCTGGGCAGAATAATGGAATGAGAGGCGCAATTAAACAAAGGGCAATTTTTTAAAAACTACTGTTAGAGGCAGAAAAAAAGATTTAGATGGAGCTGAACTTGGTTTTCATCAGTGGTTCTCAATGCTGACCCTTAAGGACCACTGTTCTGCATGTTTTAGATGCCTCTGTGCTGTAGCACAGTGCTTCAAATGGTTGCATGAGCACCTCAGCAGCCGTGAAGTGCAGCAGAAACCTGTTAACCATCCCTTCATATAAATCAGGTGTGTTGCACCAAGGAGACACTAAATACTTAAAGGGCAGTGGTACTTAAGGGCCAGGGTTGAGAAAATCTGGTTTTACATAACATCTAAACATGTTAGAATGTGTAAGAATATGCCGCAACACTTAAGGATGTCCATCCAATCTGACTGACATTTTGCATTGAGGAATATGAACAAGGAATATAAACAATCCTCTCTCAACTGTTTGAAGCGACGGTGGCCCTACTAAACTCAGTTCAGCTAAATACAAAAGCACACAACTTCACACTACTTTGTGTTGATCTAACACATAAAATACAAGTAAATTCATAGTAGTAGGGAATTATAACAGCAAAATGTAAAACCGTTTAACATGTCTAAATAAGTTTTAGAGATATGGACACTTTCCCAAGATTGATCGCAAAAGCACAACAGAGCAAGAAATCATACGAAAGGACTGAATACAGACACATTTTAGCCTTAATGGCTTAAATAGAAATTACTCCAAGAAGCCATTTTGCTGTTGCCTTTAAAAATTAATGTTGTATGGCAGCTACAGACATTGGAATAAATGTCCTCTTTCTCCTTTCACCTTTTCGTAACTTATAGAGTCCCTCTGTGGTGTAGCGTAAATGTCTCTAGTTTGAGGGGTCTGGGTTCAACTCCCAATTGTTGGTACATACTTCATAAGTCTGTAATGCCTTGCTGTGGTGATCCTTTTCAGGGAAAGGACTAACTTTCACAACTAACTGATTCTCGGATGTAATTTTAACTCTTTATTACTCTTTATTATTTATAGTATCCATATCTTTTAGACACTTTTCTTGGGTTGACTGACACTGAGCCATAAAAAAAGAAAATAACCAGTCAAAGGCTTCTTTAGTGCCCTCCAGAGAAACCAGGACAACATGAGCTGCGTCCAGGTTGTGGGCCATGTTTAAATGATATGTGTGGTATTTAACACTTAGTTAAATCATTCTAATAAATCAACTCACACTGTAGCAATAAAAAGAAGCATCAGAATCTTTTTTGTGGTAATTAAAAATCTATTAGCTTTGTTGGTATATTTCATTCGATATTACATGATCAAACAAGCCTAACTGCTCCTTAAAAATTGAAAATAGAATAAAGCTGCAATATTAACATGTCTTTATATAAGCCTAGTGCTTTTTGAGAATTTGAAGTTCAAGCTCTTTGCAACCCCCTGCAACCAAAACTGAAGAAAGAGCACTTGAGGGGAACACAGTGATCTGTTCTCAAGATGTCAGGCTACAAAGAGCAGTCAGCACTTCCTTTAAGTAGTCCCTAAGTTGTGGGGGGTTGTTTTTTATGCTATATCTGTGATTGGGTACATTCTTCGGCAGAGTTTCCAGAGACCAAAACCAGATTGTTGGGAATGATGGTGATTGAGTCGGGTTTATCCAAAATATGGAAACCTCTGGCAGAACTTCCAAGTGGGCCAGTGATGGAAAGAATGTAATATAATAGAACAGAGATCGAAAGAATGCTGGCTAAATCAAAAAACTATGCACGTGCAACTATGCACGACATACTGTACCTATTTGGGTTTTTTTAACATTGCAACCACAAATATTATATACAATTGAAGTTGTATTTGTTAGGAAGGCACAAATAATAATTGTAGAATGAAAGGAAAGTATGCATGGTTTTTGAAAAGTTTTGATAAAAGAAATCCAAAATGTTTATTCTACCCCCTGCATCAATGCTTTGTAGAACCAGCTGGACTGAACTGAGGAAAAAATGCTTTTAAAAAACGACCATCACACCATAAAGTTTTTGGAGTGACATCCTCAAAGTCTAGAGATGCAACCAAAATAAAACTCTGTGATTCAAACGAATAGAGACTGAAAAACAAAACAATTTTGCAGGTCTTCTGTAAAGCAGACCAAAAATCCTCCACAGATATTTCAAAAGCCGAGTAGTAGTTGTTGACTGCAAAGATGTCACAACCAGTATTTTCTTTTCAGCAGCAAATAAAACCATTGATTACATGGTTTACATGAAATCCAAATAAAGTATGTAAAGTTTTGTAGCCTTAGTAAAAGTTGTTAAATAAGAGCTTTGAATAACTTTGAATGGGGACAAACCATTTCTGTGCTTACTCTTGTTAATTTCTGGTCAAATGCCAAAAATATTTCTCAGTAAAAATCTTTTTAGACTCTGCCTGTTCAGCTTGGCAAATCATGCTGTCACTGACTGGAAGTAGCCATACAATCAGCAGTAAATCTTAAAAAAGGGCTCCCATAGTAATAAATCACAAGACAAAGAAAAATAATCTGTTTCTCCAGCCTCTTTACCATCAACCCGACAGGCTCTGCTTATTTATTTCCTGGAGAGGAGCAGAGTTACGGCTTTAGATGGTTACAGTCAATAATACTTTAAAAAGATTACAAAGATACTACATAAAAGCTCACAAATATCTACAAGTTCACAAAACTGAATTATCGTTGTATAAAAGAAATCTTTATTCTGAATACTATAGTTAAAAAAAGTTTTTATTGTTGATATTTTGTTGGGTTATATTTAGCTAAGAATCGTAGACAATATCCTAAAAGAAAGAACTGAACAGCACATGTCTTCATGGAAATCTGTGGCATATAGCTACTGGAAATGATCAAAACTCATCTGGTTTTACTCAGAAAAAACATCTGTAAAGATGCTAGGAATCCCAGATATAGGGCAGAACTTAAAAGTTTTGCCTTTCAACTAAACTAAATCATTAGCAAGAAAATAACATTTGTCTTAAAGGTTGAATTGTATAGAGGCCTTAAGAAACTAAATTGAGTCAGTGCACCAGTATTAAAGATGAAATATCAACAGTGGGTGACAGGTGTGCCATTTTTCATAAAGATCATCAGATTACCGAATCTTGAATGAATGAAGGTACACAACCTATCTCTATGGGATATAAATCTAGGAGCCTTAAAATTGTCCAATGGATTTTAGACTTAGTTTTTTGAAAGAATCAATAAATAAGAGAGAATTTGTATGTTCCAAAGAGTTTGAGAAGCATTCTGTATATACTGTATAGCTCTAGCTATGGGTGATGGTTATTGTCCATACTGGAAATTAAACCTGCCAGTATTGTGTCTTTTGCAGACTCAAACAGGTTTCTTTACAGCACTGGCCTCTATTTAGATCTAACATTGTCCCGTCAACTTCGACCAGCTTTCCTTTCAATGCTGAGGGGAAGCTTCCCCAGAAACCATTGGTGTTGCCAACATGTTTCATTTAACTTATAATGACTTTGTGGTTGCATTTTTTTTCTTTCAGATCTTGTAGAACTACCAGATTTGTGGAGTGCAGACTTCTTAATAATTGTACAGTCAACTAATTTTCCCTTCTGAGCCGTAGATGTCTTTAACTTCTCTGAAGTGTCTTTGGGTCACTTTGCTACTCCTCTGATTAATACTCTCATTGAGCAGAGTGGGGTGTGAGGCCAGGACTTTATAGGTTTGGATTTTTATTTTACGAGTTTAACAGGTCTCTGTGAAACATTAAAACAAACAACTTATATTTCCCCATTCCGATCAGAGTGTTTCTCAAATATCATGATGTTTTTTTATCCCTGTTCTAAAACAAATGCCTGATGTTGTATTTACACTTAAGTTAAATCTAAGACTAGTGAATTGAATTAACTTGTTTTTTATCCTGTATTTTTTAGAGGTATCAGAGTAAAAGGGTTAAATAGCAGACTTTTTAGATTTCACATTTGTAAAGTTGCGTCTGAAAAGATCCGCCTGACATCCGCTAATTCTGCTAATTTGTGTTCTTCTTGCAAAATATTGTGCAGAGATAACCTGTACATAGAGAAGAATTCAGATGACAAAATGTTAAACACAAAGGACCTGATCTTCAAAGATTTAAATAAGGACATCTAAATTACTTCCGTAAACCATGTCTAAATCTGTCCTGTCCAGTGTCATTTTCACTGTAATATTATTCTACAATAGTTATTTCATACAGACCAAATACATTCACATGCACTCAGATTTTCTTTCAATCATTTTTCATTGTAACAATGCCTCCTTTGCAGCCAAAAGAAAATCAAAAACTTTGTGGGGGAATATTGTCTACACCCTCAAACTTTAATTGTTTACATTTGTATATACTGTAGTCCTCTTACTTGTATGTGGAACAACATATGATCGGCATAATCATAAACGAACACATATAAAGAAGTTAGGACCTGCTGTTCTGTTCATTTAACAGCAGTGATTTTATTTGCACTCGGTTTGTAGGTCAGCTTTGCACATGTCAAGTTTTCATGTTATTTTATATACACAAACCTATGGAAGATTATGGTCAAAAAAAGTTTTGTAACATTTAACTGTACCCCACAAAGGACATACCCTACAGTTAAGTAATGGCAGTAAACAGATAAGAACATCATTATTATTTGCACTGAAAAACAAATTAATTGTTCTGGTCTGTTTCCCCTCAGTAAAGGGTTCCTACAGCTCAGCAATTGCAAGCTTAGTGATCTTGTAAAGAGGCCAATGAAGACCCCTGGAAGTGTTTAAACTAGCAGCTTACACCACTGTGAATCAGATCTCCCTAAAGACTAACAATAAACTCTACTGGACTATTTGGACAGAATTAAAGACAACATTGTTGACTCATGATATCATGGGAAGCCTGAAAAGGGGCTCACTGCTGTGGACACATTTATTCAAATGATTCAAAATTCTATATAATTTGGCCTTACCTCACTGCCATCGTGAAAACAGTCTTATTTAAAGTTTTAACATCAATTACGGATTTCATGCCAAGAACACACTTCGTAAAATTTTAGTGAAGTTAGCCAAGAAGAACGTAGCTGACTGTACTGGGAGTGTGTTTGTGTTTTGGGGGGGGATGAAGTAGTGCAAATTACTTTTGATTTGTCCTTTATGCTCAATGCAACAACAGTAAAAATAAGATTTTATACACACAAACACGTGTTATGTCCTAGACACATGCAGACACATTCAGGTTGTGTTTCCATGTTTCATGGACACTTGTCATTGATTTCAATTCATATGTGTAGCCCTACCCAGACCCTTACCCTAACCCTAACTAATACCAACTTATACCTAAGCCTAACATGACCTGAAATAACACCCGGATCTAACCCCAACCCAAAAAGAGAACGTTTCCTCATGGGGACCAGTTGAGTAATCCCACGTTTATCTACCGTATCAGTACCCACAATGTAGCATATTTAATAAAATTGGCCTTACACTGTCCCCATAATGTAACAAAAACAAATCCACACACACAAACTGGAACTGTTGGAGCCCTTGGCTCCGATGGAGGTCAGTTTTCAGGGTTTGGTTTGAATTGTCTTTAACTTAAGAACATTTTACACAAATATGGGTTTGAAAATACCATACTGATGAAAAGTTGAATGATAGAAATATATTAGGAAGTACACAGATTGCCCTGTGTGTAATGTTTTCTCCCTCTTCTCATAAACTGTGATCAACTACCCTTTCTCTGCTGAAGAAAATATTCCAACATGCTACTGCCACAGCGTTTTGTGATAGAAGTAGTGTTCAGGATGATATTCAGTCTCTTTTTCTTTTTTAAATAACACTTCTTTTTTTTATCCAATCAGTTCTCTTGGTCGTCATGACGCAATTTGTTTGTCTATTTTCTCTAATGGTTACCCAAAGCCTTCACAGATCAGTACACTATTTACTAAATAGGCTACATTACCTGATTTAATGTGCAGAAATAAGGGGAGACATTATAAAAAAGGTAAAGTGGCAGGAATACTTTTAAAAGACACTTTTGCCTGAGACCCATTTCATGTCACCACAAGTCCAATATTTCAATCAGTTTAAATTATGCCACTCTGATCTGTCAAATACATAAGACAACTTTTGGCATCAATGTCTTTTTCAGTTTCCAATCAGATTGCTGCTGCAAGGCCTAAAGAATGGCACAATTAGATTTATAAATCCATTTGTATATGTGTAGTTTTTTGTTTATTTGGTGCTTTTACACTGTGTACAAAGAGAAAAAAACATAAGAAAAATATTCTACTGCTCCTGTTTGTATAAAACTGAAACTGCAAATTGTAAAACCCAGATTCTCCACTACCACATACTGACTGGGGTCATCAGATCTAAAAAAAAAAAACAAAAAAACAAAACAAAACAAATGTCATGTTCCGGGGTCCTCTGGCTTCTTTTGTGGAGTTTTTTCCTGTGTGCCTTGTCCCTCTTCCAGGTCCTGGATAGAGTGCGGTGGTGTCTCCAGCCGCACAGCTGTGTTCCAGAGCCGGTGTACAAAAGGAGTGAGCCGCCAGTTCCTCCAAGCCGAGTGTTTGCCAGTAATGGTACTACTGAGCCTCCCTGAGCCTGTCTCTGCGTTCTTCCTCGTTGTTTTGAGCTTTTCAGTGATTTTGTCTCTCTGTTCCCTGCTGCCTTTAGGTAATCCCTTGTACATCCTGGATCCATTGGGCAGACCCTGGCAGGTTTCCTGCTATTGAATCTCCCTCGTAACGCCATGGAAATTACCCACTGGGTGCCCGAGTTCCTAGACTCACCTCTCCGTTGTTTGCAAGTATCTCCTGGTTCCCACGGCTGGCAGCCGAATCACTCCTCTGTGTCTCCGTTGAACCTGAGTCAACTTGTCTGTTCCCCCCCTACACTCCTCCGTTGCTTCTGGACCACAAAAGAGACTTAGACCCCGGACATCCCCAGTCACCCTCCAAAACTCTGATCCATCAGCTAACAGTAAAAAACGATCCATTCCTCCTCTGCATCTCCGTTTCCGATACCACTTGAACTCACCACTCTGCTCTTCCCACTTCAGTGACTGTTGCTTCCTGTGTCTGCCAGTTCCCCTGGACCTGGCCCCCGTTGCAGTTCTATCCGTTCATTGTTATAAAAATAAACCTACTTTGACTGATTTCTCTCTCCTGTCTTGGTGTTCTGCATGTAGGCTAAGAGTATAAAACCCATCATGACAACAAATCTGGGTGAAATGACACTTTCTTGTCTGACTCACTGATTCAACAGCAATCCCTCACACCAAGCATGCATGCAGCGTCAGTGGAGAGCAAAACTCCCTTTTAACAGCAGCAGAACCATGCTCAGTATGGGGGCTTTTCCATCTAAAGAACTGCGGTTCTTGAAACGGTTCGGTGCCCGTGCCTTAGAACCTCGGTGTCTGGTTCCGTGTTTTCGATCAGCTGCGGAACCTAGTTGAGCGTCATTGTGGGGTGTGGGTGTTGCTAAATGCGGAAGTAACGTTAGATGGCGCGAAGCCGGAGGTGTGTTTTGTCTCTTTCACCAAAGAAGAGGAGCAGCAACACGGAAGCACAGTAGAATAACAAAGGTAAAAATTGTTTCCTGACCAGGACTTTGTTGCTCTGCGTTTGGGTTTGGGTTTGGGTTTGCGTTTGTGTTCTTCTTCGTGTCTTTGTGCAGCAGAGAAGCATCAAAGCTTTACAGGCAAAGTAAACAACGATGCCGTTTAACCAGAAGGCAGCTACATGCAAGATGAATGGTACCTGCAGAAACGAAGGTTTATGTGATCCTGACAAGATGCTAAAGTAATCGATAAATGAAGACGTTTTAATCTGATTTATTATATTACTT
>JAUZNJ010041011.1:0-10165 GCA_034780135.1 Jordanella pulchra | reverse complement strand
AGCTGTTTTCCATCTGCTGGACAAAGTTTGTTTTGTTTCCTCTTTCCCTCTTTTTCCCACGCTGACCGCCCACTAGTGGTGACGCTGCTGCTGACTAAGCGGTTCGCTCTCCAGAACCAGCTATTCAGCGGTTCCGGCGGAGCACCGAAGTTCTTGCTCAAGCACCGTGCTTGTGTAATCTAAAAACGCGCAACCCGTGCTGAAACAGGTTCCAGCATCAGAATCGGCTCGGAGCCGCTGCAATGGAAAAGCCCCCTATGTGTGAACTTATCTTTTACGTGCTATAAACAAATTAAAAAGTATAATGATAATAATTTGCAATAATAATTTAAGGTAAAAATCTAAATAAATGAAATACAAAACAAAAGACATTTGTCTGTTGATGGATTTATTTAGAACATAACTGCTTCTATCAAACACTTTGACATGTTATGTTTACATGATAGTTATTTTGGGATTTGGGAAATTAAAACTGAAAGATGTGTAAGATTTTGCAAGATATTACTTATTTTCTTATTTCAAGTGTGTGTAATGCTAAACACTACAATCCTAATCCGGAAATCTTGTCGAATGTATTTATCTTGCTGCATGGACAGATAATTTAACATGTTGATACAGAGTATAGAAATGGATCTTGCCATGTAATTTCAATTTGTTTTGATCTTTTTGCTTTTTATTTTTTTAAAGCCACAACAGAGCAATAGTTTTGTGTTTGACCTTTTCTTTTGTTTTAATTGATAGGAATTGAGTTACCAGTATGTCATTCACTGATCAGTTGTTAACTATCATAAAAAGGGCCAGGCTGCTTAAAAAATTTGATCTACCTTTGCATTCATGTTGATTCTATCCATTGGTAACTAATGGAAAAAACACACACATGCTGCACAATTTTTACCCCACCCACCTGATACTTAGGTTAATTTTGTCTGATTTCAGTTCAATTCAATTCAAAAACACTTTATCAATCCCAAAGGGAAATTAACTGTCAGAGTAACTCATGTTTTTTAACCAGTCGTTATAAGTTTCATAACTGTAGGCAGGAAGGGTCTTCTGTATCTGTCTTGCTTCTGAAGAAGATGCTCCCTGTTGTCCATAATTTTCTTCACTTTATGAATAATTCTTCTTTGTTAAATGATCTCCAGACTCTAGAGGAGTTCTTAGAATGCTGTTACCTCAGCAGATGATGGAGGAAGAGATCACACTCTACACTACAGACTTATAGAAGATCTCTGCTATCTTGATAAAAACACTGGAGGACTTGAGCTTCCTTAGAAAGTATAGTCTGCTCTGTTATTTTTTGTAGAAGGCTTCACAGTTGCGTCTCCAGCCATGTTTGTTGCCCAGGTAAACACCAAGGTATTTATACTCCTTCACCACCTCCGCACTACTCAGCTTCTTTGAACTATTTAGGATATCTGTCACAAATTAGCAGAATCCTGCTCTGGTCTGAATACACTTGATTAAGCATAAACCCACTCTATTAAAGACGTAGTAAATTTTTATTGATAGAATAATTGAAGAATGCCTCAGTCAGACTATCTCCCTACAAATCTTACCCTATGTCTCTACATCTTTGACCGAAAGGGGGAATTTATCTGGAGGAAGAGGTCAATTACTGTGTAGCCATACCGGTGAAAGGGGTAACTACGTTCCTCAGTTAGCTGGCCCACTGGCATTAGGTCACACCAGAGGAAGGCACCACTTAACCAACAGAGAGCACAAAAACCCAATATCCAACCTGCAACTTAGTTAGGCCAGAATGACACTAGCTTGAATGCTCACCATAGGTGCAGTGGGGCAAAAAAGTATTTAGTCAGCCACCAATTGTGCAAGTTCTTCTTCTTAAAAAAATTAAAGAGGCCTGTAATTGTCATCATAGATATACCTCAACTATGAGAGACAAGAGGAGAAAAAAAATCCAGAAAATCACTTTGTCTGATTTTTAAAGAATTTTCTTGAAAAATATGGTGGAAAATAAGTACGTGGTCATTTACAAAAGTTCATCTCGATACTTTGTTATTGTTGGCAATGACAGAGATCAAACGTTTTCTGTAAGTCTTCACAAGGTTTTCACACTGTTGCTGGTATTTTGGCCCATTCCTCCTGCAGATTTCCTCTAGAGCAGTGATGTTCTGGGGCTGTCACTGGGTTACACGGACTTTCAACTCCCTCCAAAGATTTTCTATGGGGTTGAGATCTGGAGACTGGCTTGGACACTCCAGGACCTTGAAATGCTTATTACGAATGCTTATTGACATGTACTGGCAGGGGGACACGTCTGGCACTGAAAGATTTGAGTCCCTGGCAGCGTAGTGTGTTACTGATGGTATCCTTTGTTACTTTGGTCCCAGCTCTCTGCGGGTCGTTCACTAGGTTCCCTTGTGTGGTTTCTGGGATTTTTGCTCACTGTTCTTGTGATCATTTTGACCCCACAGCGTGAGATGTTGCATGGAGCCCCAGATCGAGGGAGATTATCAGTGGTCTTGTATGTGTTCCATTTTCTAATAATAGATCCCACAGTTGATTTCTTCACACCAAGCTGTTTACCTATTGCACATTCAGTCTCCCAGCCTGGTGCAGGTCTGTCATTTTATTTCCGGTGTCTTTTGACAGCTCTCTAGTTCTGGTCATGGTGAAGTTTAGAATGTGACTGAGGTTGCGGACAGGAGTCCTTTATACTGATAACGGGTTCAAACAGGTGCCATTAATACAGCAACAAGTGGAGGACAGAGGAGCCTCTTACAGAAGTTACAGGTCTGTAAGAGCCAGAAATCGTGCTTGTTTGTAGCTGAATGAATACTTATTTTCCACCCTATTTTGCAAATAAATTCTTTAAAAATCGTACAATTTGATTTTCTGGATTTTTTTTTCTCATTTTGTCTCTCATAGTTGAGGTATATCTATGATGAAAATTACAGGCCTCTCTCATCTTTTTAAGTGGGAGAACTTGCACAATTGGTGGCTGACTAAATACTTTTTTGCCCCACTGTACATTACATGTATTGTTTGTCTTTAGTTTGACATAAAAAACACATGGTAATTTATATTCTGACAGTTTTCTTATTGGGAGTGAGATGAAAGCAGTGGAAGTAGGGTGCGGAAAAATAATTTGCCATTATTTAGCTGCATGACTGACAATGAGAAAACCTTTAGGGGTTAATTGTGCAAAGGCAAAGTAGAGTTTTGTAGACATGACCCTGTTCAGCTTGGACATGTCTGCAAGTATGTGGTTGTTGTAACAGATAGAAAAGAAGAAATGTTTCTGGACTATAAACCTGCTTAAAAATACAACATACTGGGACTTCTAGGAATAAGATGAGCATGAAAAACATTAAATATCATCTCTTTACCTTTAGACTCTCTACTAAGATTGCGTTAGTTCTCAATCATCAGCATGAACTGCTAAATTCACCATTAAAGTTATACTGTCGAATGAAATTGTATTTAATTGCACAACTATTAGGACTAAATTAAAATAGAAAAAAACTGTCTTAAGCTTGATCACTTATTTGTCAAACACATTTTTCTTACAATTTTTGCTCACCATTAGATTATTTAGTAATTATTTTAGTGTCTCCTTGATTTTACAAAGTGCTTATTTAATCACTTTAAGTTTTTTGGGGTTGCTGAAATTAGGTCCATTTTCTTTACATGGTAAGTGCTTGGTCCTGCTGGGTAAGACTGTAAGCAGGATATGAGGACGGAATAAGATGAGGAAAAAGAATGAGTCACAATACAGAGAGCGAGATCAGAGCAAGGTGGATGAGAGAGGGAGTAATGCAATGCCACCTGACGTAGAAAGGGAGACGTCACATGGAGAGAAGGAGGGAGGACGGGAGGCAGACACGCAGTAAGAATAAGAGAGAAGGAGAACAGAAGGGAAGCCAGTCATTTCCCATCCTGAGTTTGCACCGACCAGACAGTCCTGCCTCTTTCCCTGCTACGTCACAGGACTACGCTGATGCTGACAGGAGAAAAAACACACTGCTGCCTGCCTGAAGCCGGCTGGTCCATCCTCTCACTGGATCTTTTTATTGGCTTTAAAGAACTCCTTCTGGTCTCTCCTTTTGACTCTCATTATGGGCCTGCCAAAAAGACTGCAGGCTGTAAGGGAAAAGCTTAGGATCTTTCTACAGATTCAAACTCTGAAGGCCTTTTGGAACATTCCTCATCTTCTTCCAAAGAATAACTGAGCTGATGATTATAGATTGCCATCAGTAACAGGATACAGTTGTGCCTTTTAAGATAGAGGTCAAATGTTTTCCAGGCTGGATATGGAGAATTGAGGACTGCACTCAATACACTTCCCCGTCAAGTTAATCAAACTAACCACGGAGCAACAGGAGCTCAATCAGACCATGTTGACAGCGGGACGGATCATTTTAGACGTCTCTGTCTGAAATACTGAATGGATTTACCTTTAACTCGAAGATTAAGACACTAATGCTTTGTACCGGAGCTTGTTTAACAGTGTGACCTATAAAGCAGAAACTGTTTAAGAATGCGTTTCCCAGTGGGACTGACGGCTAGATACGTCATCACTGCTGACTCACTACAGAGCCAAGAATGCCTCACTTCATGCCCTCAATTTAGATTCAGTGCCTCTTAACTTTAATTTTGCTTGGCCAAAAGGGGCACTGATTGGAATTAATAGAGTCACATTTTTTTAAAAACAAAGCTAAGGCAAATCTGTGTCATTTAAAAGGCAAGTTAAACAGGTTATTCATTTCTTGGAAATTCTTGGCTTTGAACCATTGCATTTTTACTAATCAAATTCTTTAGCAACAGCAGTATCAGCTGCCTAAATAAATTGTCTACTTTACAGCAAGGACAACAAAATTGTTTGACTTGATCTCGATATTCATGCCTCTGACTTTTTTGGTCCACTGACCCAATCCAAGACC
This sequence comes from Jordanella pulchra, assembly GCA_034780135.1. Lineage (NCBI taxonomy): Eukaryota > Metazoa > Chordata > Actinopteri > Cyprinodontiformes > Cyprinodontidae > Jordanella > Jordanella pulchra. Next base: position 5,261 of record JAUZNJ010041011.1, on the reverse strand, counting down.
ATTTAGACATACAGAAATTTATTACCGCTTGACTTTTGCCCTAAACTTCTGTCATTATGGGCTACCCTAACATAAAGTGACCCACTCTGTCAACATGGTGGTGACTCGTCTAGAGCTGGAGCTGCGCTACCAGGACAAGAAGTTGCGTGGGGTGACATGGAAGCTAACGCGATCGCAGCATGGTTTCCTACCAGAGAGCTCATGGCTCATTGCAGCGCAGGTTATGGTGCCGTACCTTATATCAGGACTTGGCTTGGTCTCGGCTGGAATCTTAATGGACCTCATGCAAGTAAGAAAAACATTTCAGAGATGCATATTTCCTTTTAAATGAATAGAATACGATTTAAATGTTTCAACTCTAACGTAAGAACACTTTTGTACTCACTGCAGTGGAGTTTAGTATGGGAAAAAAAGAGTTCAGTATTATTACATGCAGTTAAACCTGTTGAGTTGGTGTATTTATGAGGCTGATGTGCACACCTCTGCGATTAACAATTCTGGTTTTGCATCTTGAGATAACCAAGATGCTTTTCCCCAATTCAGAATACATACAGCTCCAAAGCTCATTTAATAACTTTAAGTATGAAGTACAAGGTTTTTTTTGTTAAATGTGTTCTAGACTTAAGAAAGTTGAGAGTAACTGGCCAAACCTTCAAGAAAAAGGAAAATGTAATCAGTCTGAATAATTTAATTTCATTCATTTATTTAGTGCCAATTCACAACACATGTCACCTCAAAGCACTTTACAGAGACAATTCTTCCACATCATACAGTCAGATTAGTTCAAACTTTCTATCTAAGGAAAACCTCACACGGATTTAAGTTTCTGTTTCAATCACATAGAGCATAAATAAAGTCTAAAACAACTACCAACAATATATAATGCAAATTAGCTTTTATTTAGTAAAAAAATGTTTTTTGTTATTTAAAGAGAAAAGGTCAGTATGGGCTTCACAAGCAGGCTGCTTCCCCATCACCATTCCCCTCTCTGTCCAGGCGGTAAACCTTTTATTGTCTATTTCTATCTAGCTGCCACAAACACACCTACTAGTTTTCAATAGTCATAAATTCTTCAAAACACAAAATTTTGCTTCACCATTTGGGAAGTGGGGGGGGGGGGGGGGGTCAACCTTTTCTTTTCAGTATTTCTGCTTATTGTAATGATCACTGCCCCTCTGTGGTTTTTGAGAGTACTGCACCTACATTTGCATTAACTATAAATGTGTACAGGATTTCTTTGGGCTTGTGCACGGCATGCACAGACCATCACTGCAACCCAATGAGTATATCTCGACTTTTAATCACAGTAAAACCGGTCTACACTGAAAAGCAGGCCAACCTCCAACATCTATAAATAAAAGTGTTGATGGCAGTAGCACGGCTGATATTTCTCTCTCTGGACGGTGTCACATCCTTATGGGAACAGACCAAATGAGGCTACTATGACAAGACAAAGCAGAGAGAACTTAAAGTTAAGGGTGGAACTAACAAATAAAAGCAAGATGGAAGTATAGAGATAGAAAGAAGCTGAAATTATGAAAAGTGGTCCCTACGTCCTCCAGCAGTCTAAGCCTATAGTAGCATAACTATAGAAATAGCTCAGGATAATCTGAGCTACACTTAACTATAAACTTTATTCCAAAAGGAAAGCTTCATGGACTAAAACTAGCAGTTGGCTCCACAGGAGAGGAGCCTGATAACTAAAGTGTATGCCTTACATTCTATTTGTAGAAATTCTAGGAACCACAAATAAACCTGCAGATTAGATGTCAATCCCTAATATAAGATGGGACTTGGTTATTTAGGGCTTTATATGTGAGAACAAGGATTTTAAATTATTTTACGGATTTAACAGGAGGCCAATGAAGAGAAGATAAGATAGGAGAAATATAATCTCTATTTTTAGAGATTCTATTCTATTTGGTCCGAGTGAAGGCTTTTGGTTACGCTTTGTGGAATTCCTTATTGTAAAGAATTACAATAGTCCAGCTTTGAAGTAAGAAATGCATTGACTAGTTTCTCATCATCAGCCCTGGTCAAGATATTTCTAATTTTTTCCAATATTCCAGAGGTTGAAGAAGGAAATTCTAGAAACCTCTTTGATATGGGATTTAAATTATAAGTCCTGATCAAAAATAGTAACAAGGTTTTTAGTTTATTATCAGAGATCAATTTAAACCCATTCTAATAAGCGACTGACTAATCAGCTTATTTTTCACAGACTTGTCCAAAGACAATAACTTCTGTTTTGTTTGCAGTCAGAATGAAAAAGTTTTGAGTCATCCAGATTTTTATGCCTTCAAGATATCCCTGTAGTCTATGTAATAGGCTAGTTTTGTCAGTATTTTTGAACAAATACAGCTGAGTATCATCACCATAGCAATGGAAGTTAATCCCAATTGGGAGCAAATATATAGTAAGAAGAATTGGTCCTAGCGCTGATCCCTGTGGCACTTGACAGGTAACCTTGTAGCTTGAGGAAGATGTATTATTAAATAAATACAATTTAAACCAGCCAAGTGCAGTTCCCTTAATTTTTACAAAATATTAAAGCCTTGCAATTCAATTCAGTTCAGTTTAAATAGCCCCAATTGACAACACATGTCATCTCAAGACACTTTACAAAGACAATTCCATAAAATCACACAGTCAGATTAGTTTAAAGTTTTCTATCTAAGGAAAACCAGCTGATTGTATCGACTCATTGATTCGACAGCAACCCTTTCTAAACAAACATTATCATCAACTGTATCAAATGCAGCACTGAGATCTAACAGGACAGATACAAATCTATGTACCCAAGGCCATAAGAATGTCATTAGTGACTTTCACCAGATTTGTTTCAGGGCTATGATGAGCTCTAAAACCTGATTGAAACTTCAAAAAGATATGGTGTAACAGTTGTTTAGCAACTATTCTCTTGAGAATAAGCCTAGGAAATGATAAATCTACCAATCTCTGAATAACTGCCTTTCTAACATAACCTTTTATTGTAACCTTTGACGCTGTCAAATGAAACTCTAGGATATGCAGACTTTGTTATCTTTGCTAGTACTGCATTTTGATATGTTAGATATTTCATCAGACAATATTTTAAGGTTTTGAGAAATTATCAAAAGGTTGAGCAAGGTATTTCTGAAGTTGTGTTTTTACCAAAAATAAGTTGTACTAGGATTTATTGATGTTTTTGTTTATGAATGAAATGCTTCACAGGGTAAAGCTGGACAAGTGTTGCCTTTCTTTTGTACTTTATATATTTAAATACCAAGGTAAAAGATATTTTTCAACGAGTGTGAGTAAGATACTTTGAGTTTGAAACACCTGAGGTGCAGATGAACTGTTTTGAGTATGCAATATTTTTAGATAGGCATGGAAGAATGTAGGTAGGGCACAGTGTACAGATGAATGGGAATGACTAATTTCACTCTTTGGGTTCTACTACATCACACTAAAATTCAAAACCATTACACTGTGAGATGTTTACTATGTTAGTAATTTAAATGATTTTAAAATATTACCTTGAAATTCTTTCTTAATAGACATTTACTTAATTAAACGTTCTCACCAGAATTGCCGGTTAGGCCAATCAGTCTTTTATAATTATGCAATTTCCTGATAAAGCAGATATTGTTGCTCAGATGTGCTATGTGCATATCTGTTCAGACCTGAGATGTATCTTTCCCATCCATTCTTTTCATTTTCCAACCAGTGCACAATCATAGAAAAACTACTAAAGTTATATATAAAAAAGGGAAGATAAGGGTCAGCGAAGCTCCAAAATAGAAAAGATTAGAAACAAATTAGCGCCTCACCTTAAAGCGTTTAAGGCTGATGCGTCACTGGTGGTACGAAATTGTCAGTGATCTGTCTGAAGCATCTGAAGCCACCGGGGTGTTTCAAACTGCATCTCTAGTGATGTGCATTTTTTGCTGTGACGGGGATTTTTTCACATGAATTTCTTTTCTGAAGAGATTTAGGTTAAAACTCAACCTGCCGCTATCAGCAGAAATAGACCACGTCCCAAGATGTAGCCTTGTCTGACAGCTGACAGACCCAGCAGTTGAAAAAGTGACCAGAATGTGTATAAATAGACACCCAGCTGTATGTAGAATACTAACAGTACAGCTCCAGACCACATGCTGTGTTATCCTTTTCTTTCCCCACTGTAGGTTCATTTTTGCTATGTTGTGTATTTGTTGTTATCCTAACAATTCAGAATGTTGAAAATTATCACACTAGATCAGAGTCAGTTCAGTTTAGCCCCAATTCAAAAGACATATCATCTCAAATACTTATGTATTTTGTTTCATCCTTATTCTCATGAACTCTGAACAGCATCTATGTTAAACAAAAGCATGTTTCTTGTTTGGTTTGAAGTGAGGTGCAGTGTCGGTTTTCTATAATGCACTTTATTTAGTGCTTATTGGTAATGCTGCTCAGCTTATTAGTACTGTTGCTCGACTCCTTGAACCGCCATCATCACGCGGTTGAGGGGTTTCAGTGCCCAGATGATCCCAGAGGCTATGTTGTCTGGGGCTTAAATCCTCACTGGACCTGGCTGGGCCCAGCCTGAAGGAGTGACTTGAGGCCATCCCCCAGTGGGCCCACTACTTACAGGGGGAACCATGAGGAGAGAGGATTGGGCAGGTCAGAAGTGGAGGCCTCGGTGACCTGATCCATGGGCACTTACACTAGCTCTGGAGACGTGGAATATCACCTCGTTGGGGGCGAAGGAGCCTGAGCTTGTGTGGAGGGGGGGGGAGCACACATCGCCTGGGCTCTGGAACCAAAGTCCTTGAGATAAGCCGGACTCTCTTCTACTCTGGAGTGGCCCACAGTGAGAGACAAAAGGTGGGGGTAGGCCTGCTTGTCTCCTCCTAGCTCAGCCGTGTCATGTTGGAGTTTACCTCAGTGGATGAGAAGGTCGCATCCCTCGGGTGTGTGTGTCTTACTGTCCTTGTGAGGGCTGTTGGATAGCACCCCTCTCTTCTGGGGGACCTCAATGCCCATTTGGGAAACTACAGTGAAACCTGAAGCATGTTCTAGAATACATTCATTATCATTTTACTTTATCTGTCAGGGGAGCAGTCAGAAGGTATATTTAAGAAGTTCAGATGACTCTGATGAGCTTTTCAGAGAAGAAATACACTCATCCTAATTTCTTTTTTGTTTTTGTTTTTTTGTTTTTTCCTCTCCACTGTTGCTACATGCTTGCTTAGTGTGAGGGATTGCTGTCGAGTCAATGAATCGATGCAATCAGC
>JAUZNJ010041010.1:0-34156 GCA_034780135.1 Jordanella pulchra | reverse complement strand
AAGGTTTCTGTACCAAATATTAAGTTTCATTTTTCTGGTGTATCAAATACTTATTTCACACAATAAAATGGAAATTATTAATTTAAAACTCATACATTGTATTTTTCTGGATTTTTGTTTTAGATTCCATCACTCACAGTTGAAGAGCACCTATGAGAAGTACCTATCTACATGCTGTGGGAAAACCTGAAAAATCAACAGTGTATCAAATACTTGTTCTCCCCACTGTATGTTATTCATGCATTTATTGCCGAGAAACGCCTAAAAAGACACCAGGTCCTGAAAACCTAATTGAAGACCCGTGTAATCAATCAGTTACAGCTCTAGTCTTTGACTAGAATGAAACTGTCCGAGAAAGTTTACGTGTGATTTATTTATTACTTGAAGTAAACCATGAGCTCGAGCTATTTAGTTTCAGTTCCCAGGAATGTGGTTGTATAACAGTAACCTAGTGGCCTCAGTTTATTTTCAGGAGAGGATGTTTAGTCAAGCATGTCTAAGGGTGCAATGAAAAAAAATTGACAGAGAGCAGATTTCTAAGTGCTTTAATGGAAGGATTTCCTGCCTTGCTCTACGGATAACATCACAGAAGACACTGGTATGTTTGTTCACATTCAATTTAACTTATGGAAAACTTATTCATACTTCATAAACATTCACACTCAAAAATAGGTATAATGTCTATTGTTGGATTTATACTTGGAAGTTAAATTTGAGACAATGTTTTCTTTTACAATGTTTAATCTGAAATGTTTTACAAAGAAACAAAGCACAGAAAAATCTTTAAAGTCATACTTTAATTCAATCATGGCTTAACGCGTACAATTCAATTCATTTACTGAACTTGGTGAGCATCACAGGCATCTTTGTTTAACCACATTTTCCTGTAGCATGCATTCCGGGGAAATGGAAAGTTCATTTAAACCAGCTAGAAATCAATATCATAAATTCTTCAATTCCGATCTTTTACTTCTGCAACAAGAAGCAGGTTTCAAGATATAATCTTAAGCACTGCAGCAGCTATTGGAGAATATTCGTCAACTTCTACAAGGGTCAAAAATAATTGTGCCAGTTAAGTATAAATAGGGTTGTGGGATAATGGGATGAGGGGGGTGGCAGGCGCAGATAACTGCAGGGCATCACACATCAGTACACACATTCAGTATACAAAACACTGGAGGATGCACATGGTCTCTTTTTACATTATCACACAGTAACAGCACATTTTGGCCCTTTCTAAAAATATACAGACACTAGCAAATAGCTGTACATCACTGCTTGTCTCGCGCTTGGACTAACAGCCAGCAGGGACAAGTGTAGAAGTGGGATGCTTAGGGGAAGGGTGGATATAAACAACCAGATTAAAGGGGGACAATGTAACATAGACCTGCAATATTATCTGCTGCATGATGGGGGAAGTCTGGGTGAGCTGGTATCATAGAATCGGGTGATGTTTATCTGCTTATCTTTGCTCTATACTCAACTCAGGATAAAAGCCTATCATTTAGGATTTGTAATCCATCTTCAGGATGGAAATAAACTTAGCCTTATAGTGTTTTAGAGAGAAAAGTAACGGGAAAATACTCAGAGTGGGAGCAGTATGTGTAAAATAAAAAGGCAGCACTTATTATTTTACACAAAATGACATCTTTCATTACCTTTTTTCATTTATTTCTTATAAACACTCAAGTATAATCGTATAAAAATAGTGAAGGTCCAACATAATCCCAAACAAAAATGTGATGATGACATATTATGATGAAGGACATTTGTTTAAACTGCTTAACTCTCAGTTTTGGAAATTTTTAATCAGTTTGTGATCAGCGATTCAGTTTTGGTGATCAGCAGAAATTGAAAATAAAATCAGGACTTTAACACCTCCTCAGCTGAATTAAACCTATTACCAGACTAATTTTAACTTGATTTTGTCAAAAGCATAAAATTTAATAAGCTAAAATAGCTAGTTTTCGATACTTTAAGTTTAAAATGACCAATGAGATTTATAGGAATTATTAAATACTGTTTTCTGTTTACAATGTTCAGATCATTTAGATAAAATTGTTACAAAACTGTAAACTATGCTAAATGAATGATTAGAATATTATTATTAAGGAAGGTCTTCATTAGAAATTGTTAATTCAGCAAAAATTAAAATTAAACTTGAATACTTCAAGAGCAACAAACTCAACAATAAATCTCTCACTTCGAACAAACATGTAAGGTATTATATGAATTTAGTAAAGATTTACCCTCATCATTCTGGTCTTTCTATAGAGTTTAAAAAACACATTCATCGCTAGTTTAGTTTTAAATATATTAAGTTATGATCTTTAGTTCAACTGGTCTGTCTGATCCGATTTTATATCTGCCTAAAATTTAAAACGAGTTTATGTGACACTACTTATTAAGATGGATACTGAAAAACAGTTCATGAGCTCAACTTTGTAGGTGTGAAGTGATTTGAGTTTGCAATTTAGCAGACGTTGTGCCAACCTTTTCAAAGTAGAAAGAAGAAAAAAATGAGTCTCTTCACAACAGGAATTTTTTTTCTCACTCGATTTTTTTTTTTTATTTTGCTTGTAGCACTTTGAAATGGGCTTGGAGGTGCACTATAAATATTTAGTATTATAATTATTTTTTTAATAGTTATTATTATTACCTTCATCTCCATGGCTATGAACCTAATCTTGCTTTTATGGCCACTTTCAGACTCTCAGTAGAAGACGCCGTCTGCTCATCTTAACAGGCAGAAACAAATTGGATACAAAATCTTAGTATTTTTGCTGATTTTTTTATAGATCAGCCACAACATGCCCAACTATTGCAATTACTTAAAAATGCATATGCAATTGAGTGTCTCTTATTTGGAGTCGAATAAAAGACACTAGCAATAAAGTAGTTGTTAGTAATAAAATTGGCAATAAAATTGCCAAAAAAATAAAACATTTAACTTAGAAGTCAGCCTTTGTGCCAGGAGTCTGTTTTGAGTCTGTTCCCAATGTTATATACAAAGGTTGTAAATGCAATGCAAATTTGCTATAGTGCAATATTTGGAATGGTTCCAGTTATTAATATATCAGCTATCAAGGGGTCCTTAGTTGATCGGACCAACATGCCACTACATACATGTTTTACAAGCAAATATGTGCCTTTAGGCCTTTGTAATGGTTAGAAAATTGTGATGCTGTGGGAGCCAAGCTTAGTCTGGTAGTGAACTGATAAAAGAAAAGTGCACCTCATGTGAAAAAGCAAATAGTGGGATAAAGAGAGGAAGACGTAACCAGATTGGTGGAGAGGAATGTAATTAGCTCAGGTTTGAATATTTGTTTGACTCAACAAATACCCCTTAATTCATCAGATACTGTAGTTGGGGAGAAGAGGAAATTGTGTGACAGGAATAAAGAAAAGATCATTCATCCAGAGTGGTTAAATATTTTGGTGAAATTGTAAGTACTACTCTTTTTTTTTTTTTTTTTAAGTAGAGAATTTTTACTCAACTTAAGTATTTTAAGTACACCCCCCCCTTTTCTGCTTAATATGAAATTATATTGTTTGCCTTTTAGAGATTATTGTATTTGTTGCAGTCACTAGTCCAAACATAAAGCCAATGAAAGCATTTCCCAAATAAATTATCTTCAACAGGGAGCTCATTAGACGTTTCTGATTGATGCCTTCAAACCACATGGAAAAAGAAAAAAAAAGTTGGACAAATGTTATTTAACTGGATGTTTCTGAAAAGCAGCCAAATGGTTTGCTCTCCATTTACTAATATTAACTAAAGAGTCGGATTGTCTTTTGTGACTCTCGGTCTGACAGAGTCTTTCTTTCTCTCCACTCTTTGATCTTTATTTGTCCAGGTGCATTAGTCTTCAGTATTCCCAATTTAAGAGTGGGATTTCCTTCTTTTAAGTTCAAGGTGGAACCTGATTTATATATTGTAAAGTACAGTATCTGAAAAAAGTATGAATTTTCTACCTTTTTTTTGAGTTGTCGCTTATCCCGTTAAGCCCTAGTTAGATTTAGAAATTTCCCCCCATGGTAATATACAATAGATCAAGTTTAAATGTAAACCTTTGGTACCTGAGTTAATAAAAGCCATGAGAGAAGTTTTTCAACAGATAGCAAAATGCAGCTCTTACTACCCAGCTAGCAAGCAAATGTTCAAAGGATTTTGGCCAAATGTAGTCTAACCCCCCCATTTACACTTATATAGTTTACTTCTACCCTGATCCACTGAGAACTACTCATGGCTCCTCGTTTAAATTATGTCCGCTCCACTCTGCTCTTTGATACCTTCTCTTTTTATTACTAGTTCACTTAGATCTATTCTCAGGCCACAGGTCCAGAAATAATCTCACAAGTTCACCAGCTCCTCCTAAATCAGTGCTGCTATCTACTCTTTGGGATGAACCAGCATAGGCACTTCCTTTTAAACCAAGACTTTCTGCTCCTTTACCATCTAATTCAGTTCTAATGGACCCACCAGCTTTCTTTGTCCACATCTGTGCATGTTTGGCTTGGGGTTTCTTCCTGCAATCTTTTCCAATGTTTTGCAATATTCAATTCAATTCAAAAATATATTATTTCTCCCAAAGTAAAATTTGAGATGATGATTCTGTTATGTGCTTTTTGGTCCATTAAAAAGGTATCTGAAAACTGATTGGTGACTGATTAGATAGTAAGAGTTTCTTTTAAAAAAGTATGTAATTGTAGAATAAAATAAAAAAATATTTAAAATAAATTGCACAATATTTTTTTAATCAAGTAAATTGAACCGACTCAATATCTCTATAAAAACAAAGAGCACATACCCAAAAAGAACTCAGCCAAAGACAGAATGTCTTTAAATACTCCTGTCTTGCACACAAAACAAAATCTACAGACATGATAACTCTTGAATAATTAAGTTGAAAAGGAACTAGGCTGAAGAATCTGCAAGATCAGTAAGAAACAGAAATTACATTTTATGAGGAGTGCTCCTCCACATTTGCCAAAACTGAAAAGAGAGGGAAAAAAAGTACAATACGGCATAATCTGAAGAAACAAACCCTGTCAGAGGCTACTAGACTTAAGAATGAGGCAGATGTTTGTTATTCAGCACAAAAACCTTAAATAATACGGCAACACTACAGTGGAGAATCTGTGGTGAGAAACTGATGCTTGTCACCTCATCGGAACGAGTTACAGGAATTTGGCAAAGAAATGTGTTCAAAGCTCATACAGAAATACTCAAAGAACAACAGATCACATTGGACCCACAAAAACACACAATTTTTTCTTACCTTAAAATTTTTTCTTTATTTTTTGTCAATTATTTTATTTAAACTCAATGAAGCACATAGGGTTTTCAAGAATGCAAAGAAAAGCAGATGTGAAGTTTGTAATGATGATATAACATCAAGTTCTACGTTCTCAGTTTGAGATTCTCAGGTTAAATTAATAAAAATTGTGACACCAATGGCATTTTTGTATTATTTTATCACACACTAATAAACTAGCACACTCCATGTGTGCACATTGGGTGATAACCGTTTACTACTAAATCGTTTTTTTTTTGGTCAGCTGGCCTTGCATCATTGTACGCCATCCATCAAAAAATAGTATGGGGAGAGCACCCTTTCTGACATGATATTTAAGTGCATGGAAACAAATATTGAGAAAAGAAAAGCAGAAGGAGAATGGGGACAAGGATGAGGCTGGGTTAAAGGGCCCAATTTAGGATGCCAGTTTAACAGAGAGATGTAGCTATATATTTATAACTCAGTACTTACTGTCTATATTACAGTAGTTTTACAGTTACTGTTATTATTTCTCAGAAGATATAGATGTTTAAATAAAAGAAAGATATGTAAAAATACATCCCAAAACACACACACACTATGGGTAATTCTACTTACAAACTGAGTATTTCAGATGACCAACACATTTCTCTTGGCTGATTAGTAGATAAGAGATTCCAGCAGTGGTCACATTGTGAGATTTTTATTTAATGTATCTAACTGTCAGGATATATTTAGTTACAAGATGCTAACAATGACCGTCCTTGCATCTTGTTACAGTGTAATATAATAACTCATATTGACTTTAACACCTTTTTTTTATTTATTCTATTTCATCGCCACATTTCTGCCAAAAGCAGCAACTTTGGATGGAAGTTTAACAGAGAGTGAGGTGGAATCATGTATTTATTAGTCATCTAGTAACACTTAGCATTCGTAACAGTTACTTGTACTCATCATCTTCTGCTTATGTTAGACCGGTCGGGGGGGTAGCAGTCTCAGCAGAGACTCAGAGACTTCCCTCTCCACAGACACCTGCTGCAGCTCAGCTAAGGGAAGCCTGATGCTTTTCCAGGCCAGATGAGAGACATAGTCACTCCCATGCGTCTTGGGCTGTCCCCTGGGACATGCCTGGAACATCTCCCAAGGGAGGCGTTCAGGGGGCATCTGAAAATGTGTCAGAGTCAACCCAGTGGACTCATCTCGATGTGGAAGAGAAGCAGCTCTACTCCTCTCTAAGGTAGTGCCCAGCCAACATGCAGAGAAAGCTCATTTCAGACGCTTGTATCCAGGATCTTGTTCAAGATCCAGATTTCATGACCATAGCTGAGGGTAGGAATGTAGACTGATTAGTAAATTGAGAACTTATCCTTTTGATTCAGTTCTCTTTTCACCAAAACAAACCGGTGCAGCATCTTCATTAATAGCAGCAGCTGCATGGATCCATCTATTGATCTGCTGCTCCATTCTCACATATAAACAGTACTTCAAGATACTTGAACTTCTCCACTTTAGACGATAACTATCCCTCGACCTAAATAGGGCAAGAAATCTTTTTACGTTCCAGAACCACAACCTTTGACTTAAAGGAGCTAATTCTTATCCCAACCCTTTCACACTTGGCTGCAAACCACCCAAGTGTATGTTGTATGTCTTTAGAGGTGGGAGCCAGCATAACCATGTCCTTCGCAAAAAGCCCCCTTGGGCCCTTGGCTGTGCCAAGAAATATGTCCATAAAGGTTATGAATAGGACTGGTTACAGAGGGAAGCCCTGCTGGACTCCAACGTGCCCCAGAAACAGGTCCAATTTAAAGTCAGCAATGTAGAAAGGTTTTTAACATCCGAAAATATTTACTGCTATGATTTCTCAATAGATATATCTGTCTTAACAACAAATGAATAATCAAAAAATACAGACACAAACATTTACATTCAAAATGAGTACTTGATGAGAAATGCATTTCTACTCACCCATCAGTGGACATGGCTGTAGCAGCTGTCACACTATGTCACTAATCATTCTAGATATCTGGCAATGTCAGATAATTATCAACGACTGTCCTTGAACCTGTTATACCACAGATTTAACATTGATATTGTATTTCACGTTATTTGCCAGTTGATGCAAACGACGAATTATCACAGTAAAGAGCACAGTTTGGGTCAGCAAGGATGGCTTTAGCTTTCAATGTCACTCTGTTTTTATAGGGCTAGAGGGGCTTTTCCAGATGTCAAGCTAGTTTAGCTTCACATATTTACTAAGCTATTGAGTTTGTGCTTGGCTGCAATAACAAAAAATCTGAAAAGTTTAACAGGTACATCGATTCACCAAATAACTTCACATAAAAAAACATGCAACCAATTCAACAGCTATAGGTACGTTAAAATTAATACTTCTTAATTTTTTTTCCAAGTATATCTAAATTACCACCTGTCTTTGTTATCACTTTCAGCCGCATTTATATAATACATTTATCATCAAACACAATTACGGAAAAGGTCAAAAGAAAACTTTCCATGTCTAAAAAAAAAGAAGAATGATGAACAAAAGCATTTGATCTGAAAATAGAAGCCCATTTAACACCAATTTTCTGTCAGAAACAAAAGTCCTTCAATAAACATGAATGGTATTCACATGCCATACAGCCTTACATATATCTCCTGTAAACCCCGTTCTCTACAGAAACATAAGGACACCCTCACAGAAACAGTGTTCTCCCATTGCTCCATGCCTCCCCCTGTGAAAAGGGCCATCTCTACCTCCATCTGCATGTGTGAAGGGCTGTCCTGGTGTGTCAGTAATGACAATGTCCCAGTGTTCCTCTCTGCCAATTAGCCCAGCCGTAATTACACAGACTCATATGGAGCTGCCAATCATCCAGCTCCTCTGCAGAAGGAACTCCCCCGCCCACTAAAGAGAGCGAGTGACACAAAGAGACTGTGACAGGAAGAGCAAAACTGGTTCCCAACAGCTGCTTCTGTAGTGCTCTGAACGACCTCATACTGTTTCAATAAGTAGCATGAGGAGGGTTCAGTTCAATTACTCTGACTGTGTGGCAGTCTCACAGTTTGCTTGAAAAAAAGGCAATGAAACCATATTAGAGACATCCTTTGTCATAGTAGTTGTTGATCTGAGCTCTATTTTATGGACCTGTTTCAAATTTTGTAATGGTGCCAATGTAGTTCCAAAGACAGACGGTATCTTTTGTTCAAAACCATTTCATTTAATTTTTAGCTGTGTTAGGGTCATTATACTGCTGGAATCTGAAAATCCACCCCAGCCTTTTGAAGCCTCTAATGACTATTCTTCTAATATTGCTCTGCATCAGCCATCTTTCAATGAATGATGGCCAACTTGTATGTCGTTGTTTAAAGATACAAAAAACAAATAATCCCACCTTACAAACTGCCATGTTTCACAGTGGAAGTGTTATAATCTAGAGGATCTGTTTGGAGAACAAGTTATAATCGCTTTGGGGACAGATTCTACCACATACGATGTGGATCTCTGTAGCTCTTTTGTTTTTATACCTGCATAGTGCTTGGCCTGGTAAGCAAGGTGAATGGCCATGTTTTAGTAGGTTTTTAGTCTCTATTTTTATCTAAATATTAGCAAACTGTTTTATAATTGTATAATACAGTTTGCAACAGTATTCATTGAACATCTTCATTATTTTTGTTCCAACTGCATTATTCCTTGGTCCCTTTATTCACTTTGATTGGCCAACAACTAACATTGCTATTCTTGTAGCTCCTGTACCTTTGCTTGGATTGAATGTTTCAGGCCATTGGTTGCACTGGATTTAATTTAAAGAAATTAGATTTAAAAGGGCTGAGTACAAATTCATAGGTTTAGTTGTAAAGAACATTTAAAACAAGGTATCATTTATATCACATCTACTCAGTGCGTTGTCTCGATCTCATGGGATCCTAATTTTACAGAAAAAGTGAGTGTAACAGGACAAAATTGGTTTTAACAAGTTTTAAGCATTAGAGTTAAATTTACGATATATAAAATCAGTCATAACCCATTAGTGTTTGGAATTAGCTTTATTTCCTTATTTGTTGGTTTTAACATTTTTAACATCAATTACATTATAATACATTAAGTTTTATAATATTGTTATATGCATGTCATGTGTTGAAATGATATTACACATTTAAAAATAAACATTTTTTATAAAGAAAAATAACTTGCTACTCTTTTGTCATTAATTGATTTCTACTTAAACCCTTGTAAATAAATTACCTCTCATTCCATCTTAATGGGAGCTTGATTTCCCCAGAGTATCTCTAACAGAACACAATAAATGAAAGTCTTATAATGGGTACAATAACATCTTCACTCATCATTCATCAACCTTTCAAGTGCCACGTGTTGCTTATACAGTAAACCGTGTCACCATTCAAGCCTTAAGTCTGTACTTATCTGGCAATGACAAGAAGCTGACCCATCAAAATGAGAGATTCAGAGAGGGAAAGAAAGAGTAGTTGTCAATTTATTCACATGACAAGGTGTGCTTTACTCTTTTAGCTGCAAGCTGACAGCAGCTGAGCGGCTCTGGGAGTGTGAGCTGATGGATGGAGGCAAGAATAATAATCAGAGCAACAATAATAAACACTTTTATTAAATTGCACTTATGCAACATGGTTAAAAAGTGTGAGACAGGAAATGAAATTATAATTAATGATTAAAGAATACAATATGATGGTAGTAGCTCATGAGATGTGGGAACACAGGTGGTAAAAGGAAATGTATATTATAAAGGATCAAAAAGAGAAATTTCAGGCCATGGCGATAAATGAGAAGGAGAAGTAATCAGGAGAGAAGGATGTGAATAGGGAAAACCGTTGAATCCCAGTAGGAAGCCTTACCTCTGGGACGTCTTCTTGTATTTGCGCCTGCCAAAAAAAACAAATAGGGGAAAAAAATGAAGCACCAGACAAAAACAAAGATCAGGATCATGCAAAGTGCAGTATATTAACAGATTGATTTTTAAATTTGGCAAAAGATTTCTTAGAAAGCACTTATTATGGTCAAAGTAAGCTGCCTTTTCATGCCGTCCTCGTCTTTTGTATTATGGAAACTTTGCCTTATTCACATGTAAAACAGTTATGTGAAAAATAAAGTCGTTAATGTGAAAGAATCTTAAAAAGATAAATGGCATCAAAGTAAATAAAGTAAACTTAGTCAAAATTCATTTTATCACTCTATAGTCAGACAGCAAATGAAAGATTCCTAATAGGCCTGCAGCTAATTGGAGCATATTTAGTGATCTAAGTCAAAGTGATAAGTTTTAAAAAATGCACAAAAACAAGCCTTTCAAAAAAGACGTTTATAATTAGAAGTGTTTAAAGCCATTTAGTAGACTATCCATTTAAAGACGGAAAACATATGGACCAGAGACAGAGAAGACGAGGGCTGTCTGAGGAGTCCAGACCTACCAATACATCCTTTTTCTCGATCGTTCAACATGACTATAACACATTTTTATTCAATTTGAATATAAAAACGTATATGATAATGGCGTGAAAACAAATTGCATACACGCATGGACACACACCTGCCACCCGGACATCCAACTGATTTTGCCTTAAAGCATGCACACATCCATGTTTTGCTACCTTCATGAGGACTTGGCTCTGACTTCCATTCATTTTTCATTCATTCCTTTAGCCTAATCCAAAGTGAGGACCAGGACAAAATGACCTCACATTGCTGATAAATATCAGAGGAGGTTTTCTTTTAGCAGTGGGAACAAGTACCACCCACACACATGGATGCACACACTCGTACAACACACCAAAAGTCAGATCACTTTCTTTGACATTTGACCTGAAAAATCCAAACATCTCATCTCTATGAGGCATTAACAGCAAATAGCTCTAAAAGATGATTCACACACTTTCATATATACAGTATTTAGTTTCATGACAATATAGTGAAGAGTAGAAGATGGGGGAAGGGGGAATGGTTTGGTGGGCTGAGGGAAGGGGTTGAACCCACCACTGTTCAGAGGACTGCAGGCCTAGCTTGAAATTCAAGTCAGGTACAATTCACAGCACTTAACTTGATTTGTTTTTCAGTAGTTCTCTGTCTCAACCTTTTAGTGCTCTGCGTAAAACTGCAAGCTAAGGAGGTTATCCTACTACAGAGAAATAGTGAAAGCTCCCCAGGGGTGAATAAGAAGAATAAATCAATCTTCTGGCTCATCGAGCTATTAAAAATAAAACCTGATTAATTGTCACATCTATATATGTGTCTCGTCAACCATTTAAAGATATATAAAGGGTAGAGAGCAGAGGAATGCTGAGATATGAGTGGAATGAATACAAACTAAGAGGGTCATTTGGAAAAACAACATAATATTTAATCTCCTATCACTTTTACTAAATATGCTGTGTACAGTATAATATTCAGAAAGAACGTCATCGGCTTCTATCCTATTTTCATAGCATAGTAAAGGCTTTGGGTCGAATGGGTCAGATATATTTATAAACCACTGCAATCCCTGAATAAAGAAAGTGAATAAGTCATCAGAGTATCAACTTTTTGTCACTATTCAGATATATGTTTATTTAACTGAAAGAAATAGTATCAATATTTTCTTTAGTTCTCAAGTGAAAAGCTTGCATAAAACATTATGTATATATATGTATATATATATATATGTATGTATGTATATATGTATGTATATATTAATGTATATATATATATATGTATGTATATATGTATGTGTATATGTATGTATATATGTATGTGTATATATATATATATATGTATGTATATATATATGTATGTATATATGTATGTATGTATATGTATGTATATATATGTATATATATACATATGTATATATATGTATATATATGTATATATATATTAATATATATATATGTATATATATGTATATATGTATATATATATATGTGTGTGTATACATATATATATATATATGTATATATGTTGTGTTTGCATCAAGCATGTTTTCTTTTAAATTGTTTCAAACTATTGTTGTTTCAAATAATATAGATATTAGTATGTTGAACTGAGCAGACTTTATCTATTTTTTTTTCCATAAAGATCAGCAAACACCCATCATGTTTGAATGGTACATGTACTTGTCTTTCCCTTTATGAAAGGAGACTGTGGGCCTCCTAATCTTCATTAGGTTTGCACGTCTTAAAACGGGTGGAAGCATGTTTGGATGCGCAAAAACAGATAATCAAACAAGGTTTAAAGTGATTTGCATTTGCAATTTAGCCAGATGAATGGAAAGAGGTTCTGTGAGCATCTAAACATATGTGACCTATCAATAACAATAGTAGAATAATATAAAGAATGAAAGAACATCAACAGGCTGGCACACATTAATGCTGCAGACATTCTGAATGCAATTAAACCAAATAAAAAAATTGCTCTCAACAAACCCAGTTAGTGCATGTATTAAATAAAGTTGCACGTGCAAACTAGTGCCTCTAACTTTGAATGTTTGATGATCAGGTCTTATATGTGTATAATTAGGTTTAAATACGGGAAATTCTTCTGTATAATGTATTTGTTTAGGAATTTTAAGTGTGGGGTTTCTAGAAAATAACGATGTGTGACTTCATTACAAATCATGAAATTTATTAGGTTTTACACAATGTTTTACAATTTTATTATGACAAAATGACACAGACTGTTTCAGGACTTCTACTCAAAATCAGAGTTTTAAATCAGAAGCAGGTTGTCAGACATTGTTATAAAGTGTCATTAATATCTGGATGTCTTCATCTTACATTTGTAATTTCTTTTATTAGTTATTCATTAAGCCAACTGATACTATTTGTTGCTGATTACTTAAGTAACATAACACGAACAATCAGTTAAATTGATATCTTGTCATTACATTATTTAGATACAGTATTATTTTTAGGCTTGGACAAACCCAGCCAGGTTTTTCAAGTTATTCAGTCTAAGACTTTTGAAATAACTGGCTGTCTACTTTGCAAGCACAAGCTTGTTAGATTAGAATGTTTTTGAAAACCTATTCATTTCAGGTATTAAATTTAAAAAATAATTTTAAATTTAAACCCATATATAATCACTGGCCCTTGCACGGCTTTTCTATGCATATGTTTTTTAACCACAAATTTAATGCCAATTTAAATTTTATGTAATAGCTTCTAGCCAGAGGTGTAGATTGAATCAGACTTGAGTCCTAGATTTGATTTGGTTGTGTTAGAAAACACTTGTGATTTGACTTTGACTTGAGTACAACTGACTTAAATTGACTTGTGTCTACTCAAAATCATTGAATCAATCAAGACTTGATCAAAGCATCACTCTGTAACCTTTTGTCCCTTGGGATGCCAGACCCATAACTTTCAGGTTGAGCTCTCCTGCAGCTGGCTCCCACCTGGCAACACTGCACTGTTGCAAAATTAAACAGTGTCCCTGTTTGTTTTGGAATCTGATAGTAGACCAGCAGCAGCAAAATGGGAGAAAAAAGAAGGAGGATTCTAGGGGCCTACAGAGGCCCCTATTAAAATTATAATACTGACAAAATGATATAACATTCAGTAATACACTTACAAACCACATATATATTTTTTCAATAATGCAGCACTAAGTGTATTTGTTCTGGAAACGCTTTTGCTTTGCAGTAGAAAAACAGAAGATTTGTAATTTACATTGCTGAGTCCTCTCAATACAATAAAACAACTGTTTACATTTTCTTAATAATTTAATCGCAACCTCCATGTAGCTTCATATATGCATTTTTAACCACAAATCTAATGCCATCACCTATGAATATAACGTTTTTGAGAGAAAAATCTTACTTTAGGTGAGGAAAGCTGGGCAAGGACAAGTGATTGTAAATGGGTTTCAAAGAGGAACCTGACTCAGCAATATTTAACTCTGCCATTACTTGATATATTATTATAAAAAACTCTACCTTCAAAATGTGTTAACTTGTTTGAAGTTTGACTGCCAGCCATGGTTGGGCTTTAAATTTTTACAGAGTGTAGATGACAATATTCAAATTACAATAAGTCATAAAAGGCAACTCACCAATTTGGTTGTGATGTGTTTTTGCTGAGATTGTATTTATTTCTTCACACTTATAACAGCATGTCATGTTACTTGAGGAGGTTCACTTTGTATTTAAGTTTTTATGCATTTTCTGGTAATCCTGATTTTAATGTCATTTTTAGATATTTTTATTTTACGTTCAACTATGTAAAGAAAGAGATGGGTTTTGGAATATAGAGAACAAGTTCTATGGCAAATAATTACTTTAAGTCTAAATTAATTTCATTCTATTGTTAGTGCTCCTTCTACCAACGTTTTTCTTTTGAATAATATGGGAATGATGAGTTAAAACAATTACAATGCATAGTTTTATATAAACCACTTGCAACATTTTCGGCTAGCCATGAAGGGGTCCTGTTCAGCATCTTTGGACCAACAATGTTGGTTTAAATACAGTATAAGCAATGTAAAAGCAAATCCCTTTGTTTCTTTGTTTCTTTTTTTCTTTGTTTCTTTCTTTTTTTTTCTTTCTTTGTTTCTTTGTTTGTTTCTTTCTTTCTTTCTTTAGTGCTAAATTTGAATAGCAGAAGCAGGTATTTGATTTTTTGGTTTGAGTAGTGCAAAGGCAAAACATGTAGCTTCTTTGTAATTCCATGCAGAGAAGATATTCCAGATTTTAGGCCACTATGCTGACGGTGGGGCTGAGACAGACCTCTCAGAAGAGAATCCTCTACATGTCTATCTGTAGATGATTGGTGAGCCAAAGCCTGTGCTGGAGATTGTGGTGTGATAGCAACACTCACACATAAATCACACAGCTGCCAAACGAATCTCCACGGATAAACTGGCAGTGCATAAGCACGGCATCAAATACTCTCTCAAGCCAACATCCACTCTCCATCATCCACATCATCACATAGGCAGTGAAACTTTCCCCAATCTTAAGTCTCACACGCTGCATAATGGTGATCTCTCCCTGCTATGCAGACAACATGCAGTGAATGAAGCCTCGACATGTGTGGGCGCTGGCCGTCTTCATGAGATTAAAGGC
The DNA here is from genome assembly GCA_034780135.1 of Jordanella pulchra. Lineage (NCBI taxonomy): Eukaryota > Metazoa > Chordata > Actinopteri > Cyprinodontiformes > Cyprinodontidae > Jordanella > Jordanella pulchra. The sequence continues at coordinate 18,807 of JAUZNJ010041010.1, read as the reverse complement.
TAATATTGTCTGATACATGCAAAAGGAGGCCTTTAAGCAACAAGGATACTAGAGTTAATCTTAGATGGAAGGAAAAAAATGAAAAAAAGCATCTCCCCCACCACTACCATCTAACTCACTGACCATCAATTATCCAAAAGACAGATGGTTATGATGGGAACCAAATTGAGGAGACAATGAAATCATCCAGGGAAACCTAATGTGGCAGATGATTATGGCAGAGGGGCTAACATCCTGGGCTTTCCACATAGAAGAGAAACTACCAATGACAGAGAGAGTGAAATACTGTTAAATTAAATATCATAGTAGCAATAGCCATGTCAAATAAATGAAATGAACCCTGAAAAGCTGAAGAGCTCTCTCCAAGTATAATGACAGCCCCACCACTTGTTGTGATGACAGATAATGTATTTCTCTCAGACTTCCCACACAAACATTGTCCATTTCCTTTCATAGGTCAACCTTCCTAGAAACAGCTTTATCCTTCCCCTGCAGAGTAAAAATCATGAGACAGGAAATTGGATAATAAGAAAATTCACACTGAAATTACATGCAGAGTATGTCTGAGCCTCCCTCTCAGGGGAAAGGCTATGAAGGTGTTGATTGGTTGGTTGACCTAACTAAATACTATAATAGTGCCTGTGAGGATGTGAACTTTTTACAAATCTCAGAAGTACATCAATACATCATAAGATATTCATAAAAGTTCTAAAATTAGACAGTCAAACATTTCTTGTGCCAGCTTGTTATCACAACATTTGCAACAAATTGTGTGATGTTCATGATGGTAGGAACAGAAAGATTTACTCATTTTTACAACATAAATAAATCCAAAAATAACTAAGTGAAAGCTTGAGTAAAAAAGTAATTTTTAGCACCCTGTAATTATTTCACATTATTGTAAAATACAATACCAACTGATCATTTCATAATGTAAATGCTTACTTTAGTTAAGGTTCAGCAATACCTATCACGAGTGCCAGTTTTTTGCAATTGTAATGTTTTTTTTTTTCTTTATCTTAGACTGACTTACTTTCTTTGATTTATTTTATTTATAAGTTATTTTTTTACCACTCTGTTATCAAATTTGTCAGTCATTAAAATCAGAAGTATTAGAATTTTTCAATGATTAAGCATACTCAATTTCTGAATCCTATGTATTGGAAATTGGGCACAAATCTCTACTTGGCAAATGTTTACTTCAGAGGGGAACCTCTAGATAAAGGCACGAACAATCAAGCCATTATTTTCTTTTTACATTCCGGGAGAAACTATATGGATGTCCATTGAATACAAATAATAAACAAGTGCACAAACATAGACAAGTCTGTTTAAAAACATCTGCAAGCCTCAAGAAGGTGTGCCCCATGTTTCACAGAAAAAACATCAAAAAGGTCTAATCTTGTACAACACTTACTAAACCTATAACTTCTTTGAAAAAGATTTTAATTTTCTTTTAGTTAGCATCTTATTCACCCTCAGCCATAATGATAATGAAAACAAAACACTCAAGCACAAACGTCTAATCGATATGGCACAGTATACCATATCTGATGAATTGCTACATCCGATACCTTTGTTTGATTTGTCAGTTTTTAAGAGCTACTAAACACACACAAAAAAATCAAATTCAGCTTTTTTTTATTAAATACAATTTTAGCACATTATGAATCTATTAATTATAGTCATAAATATTAAACTACTTTAAGTTGTGATATAATAATAGCTGAGCTCAAATGGCCTGATACTCTCCCAAATTATATCAGTGAAAAAAAGGAAAGATGAATATACTCACAATCCACGGAGCCTGAGCCAGATCTTCTCTATTTGTTCCGGCTGTAGGTACTTTAGGGCAGTACTTTCAAACTCCTCAATTTCTTTGGTAGGAGACTCCATATCAGACAGAGTTCCAGATGAGACAGCAAGAGAGGAAGTTAGAAAATTACAACAAAAAGAGAAGTTGAATCCCTTAAAAAAAAAAAAAATCAAGAATAAGGAGGATGCAACGAAGAGAAGAATGTTGTGAAACCCAGGATGTCACTGAATTTCCCTTGTTTTAAATTTGCATCCAGGGCTGCAACAAACTGCCTTCCATTCTTCTCCTTTCCTCTCCTGTAGTATGAGTGTATGTGGCTGAAACTCAATAAATACGAGTGCAGCACAGCGCTCAACCAGCTGTGACAGTCGTGAAACAGTCCAATTGCAGCTCTGTTTTCTTTTTTTTACTCTCTCTCTCCCTCTGTTTTACATTCACTTCTCTCTGGTGTGAGCACAGGGGTCCTGGAGCCGTGCCATGCTCTCCCAGCAACAACGGGATGCAGACGGCAGGGCAGTGCAATCCGGGATTAACACACACTGGCGAGCTCTCCTCATAAGTTGGAGGGAGGAAACACAGCTCCAGTCAAAGAGAGGGAGGAGCCAGACCAATAATGAGAATCCATGTTCAGTTTCATCCAGAGGAAAACCACAGGGGGGTGAGAGAGGAAAATGAACAGCGATACAAAACAGTAAGAGGGCAAGACCTTTGTATTAAAATAAATAAACAGATTTCTGGTTAAAAGCTTTAGAGAACACATATGATTTTATCTTGGCTTCAACAAGGTTACATGTTTTTTTTAGATGTTTATCAAGCAAAGAAAGACCTCCCTGGAGGAAATGACCAATATTTCGATGAAAATCATCACTTCTAATCTTTAACTCTGTATCCTCTGTAAATTCATTTAAAATGTAGACCATCCATTTGCTGTACAACATATTGAAAGCTACGCCAAAGGGGATTAAATAGCATGCAGACAGAGCAGTGACACTGATTTAACAGAGATTACTTTGATCCATTGAGTGCATGTGGGACCATATTCAATCCCACTAGATAAAAACATGTGAAAATGCTGTTCTCTCTTTCTCCTTTAGCTCATGGCACACATCCAATAATAAGGAGTGTTTTACATGGATCTGGAATGTACACAAACATAGTGAGTAGGTCACAAAATATTGTGTATTTCTAAGTCAACAATTTCCTCAAATTCAACATCTTTGACAAGCTGTTCTGTTTTATCACTGAACCTTTTTAAACACAAACATGGAAAACATAGTGTAAACCTAAATACATGTTAAAAACTCCGTTTTGATCAGGTTTTGAATCATAACATCTGCTTATTTGAGAAATAGTTAAAGACTTAGAAAGACATCATTTTTTTCTGATACCTGGTAGAAAACATGAGCCCAGGTTAATAAATCCAAAGCATGATGCAGCAACCACTGTGTCTGTATGGCAAGACATTGATTAGATTAGTTATTACTAAGCTGGTAGATTAGCTGGTAAGATGGGACGTTGAGGTAGTGTGGAAAGGATTTTGTTCTTAAATGGAGAGAAAAGAATTTTCTGGTTAGAGATTACAGTAAGAGGGATCAGACTTTATTTTGCTATCAATCAATGTTAATTTGCAATGATAAGGTTAAGTGAAAGCCAATAGTATAGTGACGCAAACAGACTGAAAAGGATCTTATGCTGATTATATGACTTCACTTATCATTTCAGACAAAGCTAATAACATCTATGCCATATTAGCCACTTGGAAGAATAGGCTGTATGCTCAACTCCACTACTTCCTGAACTTCAGCCAGCAACATCTTTCCTGCTGGACAGACTGATTTCTACAGCAATGCATTGGATTCACTGGATAAAAAAAAACAGACCCCTTAATTAAGAAATCCTGACCTGATAATTACAAAATGTGAATGTTGCTTCGTCAGCAATCAGCAGTCTCCTTGTTAGCTACACTACCTGTATGCTAGCTTAACCATGCAGGCAACTCAATCATGCATCTCAGCCATGTCAGCGTTTCTTTTGCCAAAGTAACAAACTTGTATGGTAAAATGGAACAAAGCCAGTCGTAAAATATGTTTATACTTTACTTATTGAGATGTATATGAATTGACATCTTCATGTATGTGCAGTTAGTAGTTCTGAGTGAAGCATTGGCCAATGTGGCACACTTTCTTATCTCATAATTACGAGGTCTTTTCTGGAGTTAAGTTTTTTTGTTTGTTTGTTTTATCCAGTGAATGCAATGCGCTTCAGTAGATTTCCATGTCAGAGGAACACAGGTGTATGATTGAACTCGATAATATTCCCGTAAATTAGTCAGCAGGCTTTCCTGTAACTTCTGAAAAAGCCATGACCTTAACTATAATGAAAACTATATAGACACCATAGACTGTGTCACAAAACCAACCAATTCATATTACCTCTAAAGATGTCACCTAAAAGAAATATATGTAATAAATATACTAGGAGCTCTAAAGGCATCAACAAGCATTTCTAAAGGAGCAATTAATGAAATATATGAGGATAGCATGTTTATACTTAAACATGCATGTGTAATTTTGACCCTGTGTAGATCTGAGGTAACATAAAATATAAATATAAAAACCCAGTTTAAAAAGCCAGCTCTTATATCTGAAATCCATAGAATTGTTTACAAATAAGTCCATCCTGAAAACAAATGTTCCCGTAATTCAGTAAAAGTGTAAAATTACTATATATTTTATTCCAAAGATAAGTATGAATAATATTTTGAAAGCACTAACTTCTATATAAACAAAAATCATGTTATTTTTTTCTTTTTTCTGGTCCTAAACTTGTGAAAATAACTCAATCAGTCACCCTTGATCTTTCCCATACTTTTGCAAGCCCCCGCAATGCTCTCAGGTCTTTCAATTACTTGATGTAGGATGCGGGGATAATGCCAAGGGACACCTCAAAGAGGGTCCTGCTTTCATCTGCTAAGATTCTTTTGTGAGGACAGGGGTTTGTCTGAGTGCCATATGTCTAGTGATGTTCAGAAAGGTGCACTAATCCATGTCGCTTTCTCTTAGTCCTTCCGTTTCTTTCTTGTTTTTTGTATCCCCTTTATAGCATATAGTTTATTGCATTCTGTGAAGGTATGCTGGCCCAAGGGGATTCCAAGTCGTGAGCAGAAATGACACGTTTGCTTAGGGAGTAGCAGCTTCACGTCTGACCGCACATTGTACACAGGTTTCCACTACATGTACCTGATGTTACATGCCATCAGGATGTGAATTCATGTCACCGAAATAAGGTTACATTTTTGTCACAAAACCTAAGAAAATGTGAATATCAACTAAAGCTAATAGTTCAAGGTGGTGTACATTAGGAGATAGTGATGTTAGAGACAAAAACATCTCTTCTTTGGTCAATTGTCGAACTAATCATCATCCATTAACGAATAAATGTAAATCTGGTCTGTATGACATCAATACATCAAAACTTGGGGAAAGGAACAGAAAAAAACAAACTGAGTCTGAAATACTGTATGTATAAAACTATTGAAAAACATATTTTTCCAGAAACAATTTTGCAGAAATAGCTTTCTGTCCTAAATGTGACTTTATGTGCTTTAAAGTACAACAAAATTGATACTTTTAGGAAGTTGCTGCTTAGAAGAGCCAATTAAGTATTTCTTTCCTCAAGCTGTTGTTAATAAAGGGTAAAGAGAATCATCAGGTCACAGGAAAAACAGGGTTATTTAAACCCAGTGGTTTGCTGTAATCATAATTTATATGATTCAGTTAAGGTTGAATGTGAATAATATACAAAAAAAATAGGCAAGGAGTTTTAGAGTGCTCCTAACTTCCATACCTACTGTAACAGCTAAATGCCATAAAAATGTGTTTTTGACGCAGTTACAAATTACAATCATCAGCAGGTACTTGGCATGTTTTCAACTCCAGTTTTTGTTTGTTTGATTTAAAATCCCATAAACATGCATGCCAGGTTACTCTTGGCTCTCTAAATCACCCTTAGGTCCAGGTCTGTGTCCATAGCTATCTTTCTGTCTCTGTTTCCCTGTGATGGGCCAGTTTCCAGGGGAACCTCTGCCTATTGTGTACCAACCTTTTGAGATCGGCAGCAACCTTGTGACCCTAGATTTACTAGGTACGGATACGGATCTTATTTACTGCCTCCTAACCCTGCTGCTCTCAGTAGTCATTTTTTAGCTCACAGCAGCAATGTAACACTGCCTATCTTGACCCAACAGGTTACACAGAAGGAAGCCTAGAGTTAGGAATTAGTTGGATAAAACAAAATTTTAAAAAATTGTGTGTGGGGGGGCCCTCTGTAGTGCACCTTGCCACATTTGGCGCTGCTGGCTGGATCCATGTGATATGCAGATAAACGGCCCATGGATTTGAAAATGACTGTGGAAGCCGGCGTGGAGCACGAGGACGTGTTTGGGAAAAGAGGGGGAGAGATGTGACAGTGTGGGGTCCTGCCACTGTGCCTCCGACTGATCATGCACCTTGGCTACTTGGACAAGGGGATATCCCTTTGGCTGACTGGTCAGGGTGCATGACTTTCACCCGGGAGCCTGGAGATCAAACCCAGGGATCTCTATTTATATACTTACAGCTTTATACAAATCTTGATAACAAAAGTTAGAGACCATAAAAGTTTTCAAAGATCTCACTAAATCCCCTAAATATACCTTTATAAACGTGTTGTTACACAGATGATGTATACTTAGAGAAAGACAAAAGCTTCTTATGAAGAACTTAGTACACTTGTAAAGCTTCACTGAGCATTAGAGGTAGTCTTACCATACTTACTTTAAAATATTATATTAATTATACTATTATTTATATATACTATTATTATAGTAAAAAGACAACCCAGATATTTCATTAGACTAAAAAATGAATTAATTCTAAAAGAAAAATGTTGAATTATTTAAACTAGCTCAGTGTACTTACACTCAATATTAATCCAGAGCAGCTGTGGCATAAATTCCAGAATCATGCTTCTGTGGTGTAAAAGCAAGCAAATGGTGGGTGGTAAGATAGTTCTGAGTGACTTTAAAGCTGCTTTCAGCTTTTCTGCATTGTTTGGTCTGTTCAGCATCTCCAGAAGGAAGAATGAAGTGCTCTGATATTTCATGGTGGAGGGCTGCAATGTTTTCAGGAAACACATGGGACAACGTTTGTGTTACAGCCTAAATCATCATCAACTATAAAAGCTTCCTATTGGACTTTGGTGGGTTCCGTATCTCATCCTCTGAAGCCTGGGACCTTGATTTGAAAACAAAATTTGAAACTTTGCTTTCATCTAAAAAAAAGACCTTCTACCACTGAGCAAAGGTAAAGTATTTTTTCATCTCAGTCAAGGTAAGAATCTTCTGACATCTCTGAGAGAGAAGTGGTTTCAAACAAGGAATGTGACACTTTTTGCTCATACGTACAATTTTCTATGCATTGTGTATCTTGATGTTCTGGCCCTTCTGTCCAACCCTTTTGAAGCTTTTTCATTTTTTGAAATTAATTATGCTTATGGCTCCTCTCTTAAAGTTAATTTCCCTGCACCCAAAGGTCTGCTGTTTTGCACTGTAAAGCCTTGGCATGATTCTTGCCATTGGTGGGACAACAGATTCCTCATCAAGCTCATCATTTAAACTCTAATAACCTGGGGCTGATAATTCAGCTGCATCTCTCCTCTGCTGGTGTTGTATCCAATAAAACCTTGTGCAGCCACAGAGCAGCTGTGCTTTTTAGGATTATTTCAGGCTGATTTGGGATTCACAAATTTATCCCACTGGATCAGTATATCCATAAAAAATATTCAAGACATTCCTGCATATGCAACAATACAAACACCATTTACTTTTTTATTTATGGTCTTATTTTTAATGAATTCTTTTTTTACTGTGTTAAATCTCTTTAATGTGGTATTATCAAACAGAAAATTGTTAATAGTGGCACAGCACACAACACTGACAGCTGGAGGTGGGGCTTAAAGCTACTGCTCCAGCTGTTGGTGGGTCCATGGAAAAACAAGCTATTTCTGTGTGGATCAGAGAGAGACTGAGAGGTGTAGAGCTGCGTGGAGCTGAAATTGTTAATTGAAAATGGTATAATGACAATATGCTTGTTAACTCTTAGGTCAGTAGTCTTCCAAAGGATTCTGTAGGCCATAGAAAGGGCCATTAAGTAACATATTTGTATAAAAATCCTTTTATCTCTTCTTCCTATGCAAAATTCATATTTTCTTGGAAAAAATAGATTTAATTGACTGAAAGCCATAATCATCATATTTTACACTGTTAGAAATCTCCAGCTTAACAGTATTATTTAAAGGTAATTATGTTCCCCTGTAACATCCCAATAAATACCTGTTCAAATCATTCTCCTTGGATTTAACAGCATTTCATTCTTATTTTATGGTAAAATCCTGCAATGAAAAAAAACTCTGTTATACCACAACAAGGGTGGTAATATTACAGCAACAATGTAAAAAATGCAAAGATTTCACATGATGCAACAGTAATATTACAGTGAAATACTGTATTGACATATGTCCTGGTAAGTCACATGACCAAACATAACTTGGCCTGATTTTGAAAGGAGGACACTGTTTCCATCTTGTCTTCTGGCTGAATGGAGGTCAGTAGCATTTAAAACTGTTCTCAGCACTACACTCATATTATTTTAAAATAATATTGATGTTATTTTTAAAGGAACATTTATCTGACAGATGATATTTATTTAGCAAGTGCCCAACTTTGTTGAACCTAATCTAAGTATCCTTTTTAGGAAACTTATTACACTGTAGGGGCCATCAAAGCTTTTACTTCAGCAGTAGTTGAAAGGCTCAGTTTTGAGAAGCCTAGTTCTTTTTGTGTTTTTTTAAAGACAACACTTCACTACATTTACACACAAAGCTGTAGCATGTGTATGTTGTCATTGTAATGTTTGAGATTTAGAGTAGTCCCTGACCTCTTTATGACATCTCTCCATCGCTCTTTCTACCATCCTCTCCTCTCTTGTCATGTAGGCCTCATTCCAATCCTCTTACTGGTATTGTGACACAGCTGATTGAATAGCTGAATGACACAGTTTCTGCACAATTCCTCTGCATTTTAAGATTTTTTTTTTATGACTACAGAGTTGGATTTATTGAATCATTCTTAACATTTACTGCATGCTGAAAAACATTTAATTGAGAAATGAATATAATATTAGGCTAACACTGAATCTCAGAGTTTTTTGTGGGTAAGGATTTGGTAATTGTACAATGATTGTAAATAAAAAGTAAATGTATTCATTTGGAGCCGGACAGGTCTGCATGTTCTCCTCCTGCATAAGTACAGGTTCTCTCCATGTACTCCAACTTCCTCCGAAAGTAAAAAAAAAAACAAAATTAACATGACTGTTCATGTTCAATCGGTGTTTGCAAGTTGTCTTTAGGTGTGAATGTGTGTGATTGTATGTATCTGTGTTGCTCTGCGATGGACTGATGACCTATCCAGGGTGTACGCCACCTTTCGCCCTGGAGATTGACACCAAGGTGGAGGTGGATGGAGGGATGTATTAATTTGCAATACTTTCACAGTAAGTTGCTGCTCAAATTTAGCATGATATAAAATTTATGTTGTAAATTCCCTATAAATTGCTGTCAATTTTGCTTTTACTTTCAAAGTATACACTGTGAAAGTAAAGGACCTTAGTGTAATGATGAATAACAAAATGCTACAATCCCTCAGTAATATATTGTAATAACCAGAGGTAAAATTACAGTAAATTGCTGCGAGGATGTTTCAGAGTATAATGCTGTAGTCCTTACTATGAAAGTCATACAGAACCCATCCAGTTATTTATTGAAAATTCATAGCTAACATAACATGTAGTGTACATAACATTTATATTGTGAAACATATTTTTTCTTGAACCATTAATAGGTCATACGAAGCCCCCACTACACATGTCCACCTTTTTAAGTGATGTTTATGATCTATTTACCAAACTTTTCTGGAGGAACAGGAAAGTCACAGAAAAAAATATGAATGTTTCAATTCAACATTTAAATTACGCATTTAGAAATCAGATTTAAAAAGCATTACCTACTTGTACATTTTTAAATGGAAATTATTAAAGAAAAATGTCAAATTATTTGATTGTTATTAATCCATTACAAAATACTGATTTTGAAATGTATTTTCAAATCCTGTTTCTAAATTGATATTTAAAAAGCCACAATAAATAACTCTGATACTAAATATCTTTACTTACTAAACATTTTAATTGTTATTTTCTGTTTTCATTTTCCATTTTCTTTTTCACTTTGCACTTTTAAATCCCTGTTGCATTTGCATTTTCTTTTCACTTGACCCTCTTCATTTAGGATTTCTTTGAGCATTCTAGTCACCGTGCATTCTCTCAATTGTTCTCTTTTTTTCATTTAGCTTTTCAGGTACCCTCTGGTTCTTGAATATACTAAAAAGCAAGTTAAGACATTCACAGTCACTCCTATGATGTAACCAGCTCTCTTTGGTTAGACAGCTACACAACCGTGGAAGGTACTGTGCACATGCAAAAACTGTTCCTGCTGTGCCCATCACTGTTTTAAATGGTAGTCACACTTTATCTTAGGTATTGGCTATTTGGTGTTTAGTTAGTAGACAAACCCAAGACTAATTTTCCCAATGGAGAACAAAGCATCAAGCAACATTTGAAACAGCACATGAGGTAATTGAATCACTTGTGTTAACTACATCAACGATGCTGGTGCCAGTGATAAAAGTGCTTTAGGGAGACTTCTGCAAATAAGGCAAAACTTTAAAGTATCCATTCAGCACAAAGAAGACTGGATTCTCTCAAAATTGGATTAGATCAAACTGTTACTTCACCAAATTGAAGATGTCTGTGAGTTTCCACTCTGTCTGGAATTAAAAAGTAAGCATGTGGAGCAGCAAAGTATCCTGCAAAAGCTAAAGGGAAATGTTAAGAGAATGCACAAGGACCATAGGGCCACTGATATGGTTAATGGAGAGGTTAAAACAAAAATTTAGCTGCAGCAATGGTTTAAAAATGCAAGATTAAAAGGAAAATGGAAAAGAAAATGCAGTTTAAAATGTTTGACAGGGAAAGATATTTATAATCAGATTTGTAAATTGGGGTTTTCAAATTTTCTAATTAGAAACACAATTTAAAAGTACAATGCAAAAAACATGACTTTAAAGTACCTGATTTTATAAACAGATATATGTTTTAAAATAATTCTAAATACATTTAAATCATTCAGTTCTGACTGGCAAAACAGCCAAATTAGAACTAGGTGAACTAAACAGCAGGATGAATGCACTCTTGCTGAGAGACATATAGATCCTCTGAAAACACATTTTAAATAAATTGGTAACTGCTGAATGAAACACCTTCTGGAAACGAAGAAATGGGGGAGAGAGAAAAAAAAGAAACATTGCTGAGTATCTGCTTACATTTCTAAACTGCACAGACATTTGTCATGCTGCCTATTTCATGCCATACATCACTGATGCCTGGTAATCTGGATATAAAGCTGAGTTTTATTAACAGACTGCAGAGAAAATTCAAAGGCAGTTTGTGACAATTTGCAGCATTTGTCACAAAGTCAAGATAAAATATGAGTCAATTTGAAGATAAAAAAAAAACAAAGTGGAAAGTGTTAACAGTTAAAAGCTTTTGCAGCGACCTTGATGGAGGTTTGGGTATGCCTCAACAATAATAGTCTAAATGAGTTATTCTCTGCAGGGAAACTTCGTTTAGTGACATAGCAAACATTCAATTTCAATTCTCGATTTATGGATGAAGACAAGAACCTAAACCTATCATAATCCTTACTCTAATAATCTAAATATATATGATTAATTATTATTACAAGTGCTCAGGATAGACCCCAGAGAAACAAGCCATCCTCAAATAAATTTGTGCGACTAAGATGGAAGGAGCTGATGAAAATTACACTGTACTAACTCTACTGAGGCTCGTACATAGCTTAGACAGTGAAATCAAGACATTAATAGCCCTTGCCATTTGGAGGTGCATGAAAAATTCAAATCTCATTTAAATTTCCAGGCCGCTCGATAAGGATAGCTATGCATCAAAATAGCAAGCGCCTTCACAGTAATGACCACATTTTCTTGGAGATCATCCATCAAAAAATATGATTCCCCTGCCTAAACTTTATTTCTCTCAGAATTAGTAGAAATACAAAGCCAGTTGGAAGCAACCGAGGGATCTCAACCAAAAAGAGTTTTTTATTCGTGGGGTTATAGAAGTGGAAAAATACATTAGTTTGGTCCTAAGTAAGAAAGAAACAGGTCAAAGGCGTGGACTCAGGGGAGAAGAGAAGCAATCTGAGTAAAAAAGGAAAACATTTTTACACAGAGCTGGTTCCTTGTTTTCACCTTCTGGTTAAAAGATCCCAAAGATGAGAATTGTTCTTCAATCTTTCATTTAAGTTTTACCTTATAGGGATGCGATAAAAATATATAGAGAACCTATAATGAAGGATTTTGGTTTAGAGCAAGGCTGACACTGCAAAACTACCTAAAAATAAGTAAAAGTAAAATTTACAATATGTAAATTTACCCTTAATTTCAGTAGGTTCATAAGATGATCCTCCAATGGAATATCTTTACTCTTACAATAACATAATTAGATATTAAGTACTTCAAATAAGATACGTTGTCGATGTTTAAATGTTTTCTTTTTTCATATTCCACTGGCAAAGTGTCCCACCTACCCGCTTAATTTAAAGAAAATGCCCTTATTTTAAGAAAAATGAACTTACTTAGATTTACATTTTTTGCAGTAAAGCAAAAAAATAAAAAATGCTGCTGACTAATAAAAAGACTTAATAAAATCCAGACCAGCTAAATTGATCCATGAAACAGGAACATACTGTAGATATAAGCTGGTGCTAAATGCCACAAGATAGGTGTTCTCGACTTAGTGCTTATGAAGGTGTTAACTCAAATTTAACAGGATTACTGTTGTAAAGTACATCTAACCTCTGAGATCTGAGTTACAGAATCCTTATGTGATCAGTTCCCCTTGTGCTTTTTGCATCTGTTTACTTAATGATTTCTCATTGGTTCCACATTTTCTGGTACCTGATGATTATATTTATGTATCTTTTAACCTAATTTGCTGTCTATTTAGTCTAAATAGGTAGAGCAGTAGGCTCCATAAGCTTGTTAGATAGACACCCACGGCCCCTTGAAGGAGCAAACGGGGACAAGATTGAGGGTTATTCAAAAAGTACGCATAGAGGCCAGAGACTGCATAATCCAAGCAAAGAGATGCTTTAACCTACAAGAGTAAATACTTCCACAGAGAGCTGTCATACTGGCAATAATGGATGCCATGTTGTCATGGAGATTCCTTTTTAAACATAATTACAGTCTAAATAAAAAGACTTAAAAATATGTGCTGCTTAGTTATCCGTTTACAAGCAAACTCAAAATATGATGGATTTTTTCCATTGCATACAGCTTCTTACTTCTGTCTAGATTTGTTTAATCTAATTTATGGATAAGATATCAAACTTAAGCAACTCTCCTTTTTTTAGGTTTATGTTATAAATCACTTTACTGTTCTCCATAGGGCAACTGTTATCTGTGAAACCAGACACTGAAAAGTTTGTATTAAATGGGAAATGTTTTTTTTTTTTGTAAACATGTAACACTTGCTAAACAGCTAAACATCCCAGTTATCAGTTCTTTCACTATCTTCTCACACAACACACTCTGCCTTCAAGGAGTCTTCCTTCGTACCATGCTGTCCAGCTTTTCCCACAGTAACTCATTATGGTTTAAATCTTGAGACTTTGCTAGCTTCTCCCTTTCAGTCAGAACTCTGGATCGTGGCATCTTTGTGAAATATTGATAGCGTATTGCTGGAGGCAATCTTAGGGCTAGTATCTGGTAGTAGTATGACACTAGTTCCGATCAAAAGATATCCATGGGGTATTTCATCAGAAAAGATTCAATGGTAGACTTTTGCACCTGAAGGTCTTTTCAACTCAGTACAAATCTCCTATTTGACCTCCCTCAAAGCATCTTGCTGTCTCCCCCATGATTAATTAATAGTATCAAAAGAACTATTTTTTCACCTCTTCATTTGTTCCTCAAACATTATCTCACAAAAACATATCGTCTAGTTTCTAAAGTCAGTGACCTTTTCTCTAAATTGACCAACCTGGGATATGACTTTTTCTTGGGATGTCAACAATGAAGTATAAAGTCCACCAACCAGAATAATATGTTGTTAATAAAAGCTTTTGCTTGCTTCCTTTTGTCCATGCTTTAAAGTAACAAACCTAATTTGGTTACAATATTAATCTAACAGTGGAATCTGTTTAGAACAGTAGTGGATCCTTAAGTAAAGGATGTATATATTATATCTTGGGTAAGTGGAATAAAATTTCTGCAGTGTATGTAAAGCTGTTATATGGATATATATGTATATATCTTCTGTTTTATTAAACTGGTAATATAGTATTTTGTAGCATTACAGCCTCTTGTCTTATTTTCATTTTTAAAAACATGAATCCATGTTAAGTAAATCTTATACTTCCTTAGCCATGGGTCATTATTTAAAAATAAAAACCCTTTTGGCAATCATAGATTCTGAAGTGCGGAGCACATCTTCTTGTTTAGTCTGTTCCCAGTTGTGTTTAGATTTTATCTCTGTAATATGGTGGCATTCTATGTGGTGCATCAGTGACTCAGCTCTGTAACATCATAATATTGAGGTTATGTCTTAATCATTTAGATCAATGGCTTTGCTATTTGGGCTTCCTGTCTCTCTGACCAGCAGAGGCTCATTAGTGGGCTACTGAGGCTTGTGATGGAGCTCTTTGCTTCACAGGGGCTGTCTGTGGGGGTCTGTAAACCCATTGCTGCTGCCAAATGAGGGGTCAGCTACATAGACAGTAGCGTGCCATGTTGGAGACAGGCGCCATAATCAGCTGAAAAGTGCACTGCAGCGCACGGCATCCAATTAACCATCAGATAAATCTCACAGCTGACCACAAAGGGGTTATAGCTGCAAATGAACATGGTGATTTGGCAGGATATGAGGGTATGTTGGTTTGAGGAACTACAAGGTTTGCGACATAAAGAAGCTCAATCATATTATATTTTAATCATATACTACAATGTTTTCCCCAGAATTAATATTTACTTTTCTTAGATCATTGTTGCTCTTTTAAATTAATAAAAGTATTTCCCTGCTGAAGGAAAGGCATTATTTTCATACATTAGTATTGCTGTAAAAACATTTCTTCTAAAGGACATAATTAACTTCTAAACCCCCATGTGTTTTTATCAGTTGCCTCTTATCTATTTTAAATTAATATTTTATTCCTTCATCAGTTTATCCTGCTCTTTTAAAAGTAACATCATAAAGCATTATTTTTGGATCATCTGCCTATTTTCTGACTAAACTGTATAAAAACAGCAGTCGTGTGATTCTAATCGTTATATCTGTCAGCTGAAGTTATTTTGGTTGATCGAGGACCTTAACTTGTTACGTGTAAAACAAACCATCCTACCTTCAAAGAAATCAGTATGACAATTCAAATCAAGTCAAATTTTGTTTATTTTTTTAAAGAGCTTTTCCTGCATACATCAACACATCAAAGGACACAGGGTATAAAATACAATTTAATGATTATGTTCTGTATAGCTCTGCTTTTTTGATGTTTTAGCTTTTTTTATTTGTTAATTTTGTTTTTAGCACAAATGCCACCATTGTAAAACTTAGATAATATCTCTATTGATCTTCTGGTCTTTCTGAAAAAACTATAAATGGAGGCCATGAAAAACAATATGTCCACAAGTAAAAGAGAAAAAAGGCAAAACAATATTTCAAAAAACCTTGCTTACTCTGCAGGAATAAATCAGACAAATATAAATAATTTGCAACTGTGTCCTCTCAAAGTGTTACCACAGCGATCAGTAGCAGTATTAAATAGAAACAACTCTGATCCATTAGGCAGTGGAAACAGGCGGAGTCCTGTTATGTTTAAGTCAAAATGTTATTCAGAGTAGATCAGTTGTAGGATTTTTTTAATTAGATAATCTAGGTCATTTACCTTATAAGTCTATAGTTTTATCGTTCTAAAATACATGACAGAAGCAGGCTAAAGGCAATAGAGAGCAACAAATTTGACTTTGGGTTACAGCCAAAGTCAGAATCAGTCTTGTTCAATAACATTTTTTGTCACCACTTATGTCAAAAACTTTTCTTAGGGCACAAAGAAAAGATTAAAACAGAACAAACTAAACTCATAGTTATAATTATAGGTATACTACTCAATATTTAAATCATTGATAAATAAAACTGGGTCATTTGTCCCAGTTGCACACCCAACCCCCCACCTATTTCCGTCAGCAGCCTTGGTGGAAAGAAAAAACTAGGAAGGAAATGTTTCAAAGCATTCCGAGGAAGGCTGATTAGTAAACAACAGTTACTGTAGGTAAAACAACTTGCCATTAAAATATGACGATTTACCTTTAAAAGAAAAAAAAAATACTCCATTATTTTCAATGGATGGAAGGATGGATGGTTTATTGCATTCTTGTACCTCACAGATGATGAAAGTATTCACTCAATATTTTGTGAACAAATGCTGTAATCTTAAAACAAGACATGAAAAGCAGAAAAAACACCCGATCCATCACCTTTAGAATAATAGAAAAACAGCTATAAATATGTTACTCTGGAAAACTTTAATTTCATCTTATCTTTAGGTGAAGTACTAAAGTGCTTCCTGTCTGTTACATATCTGTTTATCTTTTGTTCACCCTGAAATCACATTATCACAGATTGAAAGATAACCTTCAGCTCTGGTCAAAGAGGTGACACTTTGATGGTTCATTTTAAGGATTACAAGTGGTTCCTGTATCAATTAATCACTTCCCTCCATAATCTTGCTATGTATCACTGAGATGTAGCTCCCTCCCACTCTCAACGGATTTACCCACTATTAGCCACTGTTAGCAAGACCAAAGTCATGAGCTGGCTTTAGGGGGATTTGTTTGACAAAGCAAAAAGGAGTGAAATCACTGTAGATGCTTATAATTAAGTTTATGCACTAGGTATTTTTAAGAACATCATATTTCAGAGTAACATTTGAATGTTAATTTGATCATCTAAGCCTGTTTTCATCAGCAGATTTTTCATTTAATGCACAGTGCAGTGTAACACAATCATTTGGGAACAAACTGGTGAGGGGTCACCTTTCCTTTTCTGTGGTTGCTTGTGAGCAAATAAAATTTTGCCCCTCCCCCCTTGACACTTTTAATTCTGTGATATTTGAGATATTTGAGGGTTGAGAGTTGGATGCAGACACCTCGTTCTGTGGGCCTATTTCCTTTTGCCAAGATTATTAACCTAGTGGCTGTACATACATCTGAAACTGCTTTCATCATTGCATGTACACCTCACCTTAAATGTCTCCAACTCAAATCAGTTCTGCCTGACTTTCAGTTTTTTGGGCATTTTTCTGGTTGGGATGATTTGTTTTTATGAAGCAATGTATAGGTCTATGTATTTCATTGTCCAAACATGGAGAATGATGAGGTCCTCCTTGTTTAAATCTTGTAAGGGGACAGCTATATGATCAGCTTGTGTCCCTTTGTTTGTCACAAGTCTGAAGTGTTGATGTTTTTTTCCTTTTCCGGACAGGCTGAGTACACTCATTTTTACATGTTTCCAGTAAGTTCCGAACACTATGAAATAAAAATGAAATAAAAATTTGTCTGGAAGCAGCCCAGACTAGTGAATCTGGCTATGCACACTAGATATTGATAATAGAGTTTTAAATTAATCTGGACTGACTTGATTGACATGAGTATTGACTGAACTGGCATCATGTAATTAATTAGGACATTGTAGCTATTGAGTCACGGTACAGCATGTCTAGAAAAACTCATATAAGGGATAAAAAAACAGGCGTGATTCAGAAGGAATGTGAATGATTGGAGGCCTGAACATATGAATCTGGTATAGGTTTTCTGAGTGAATTCGGCTGATGGTAGAAAGTTGTTTTTAAATTCTGTGAGCTCACTGCTTTTGTTTCTGGCTTATAATTGTGTTAGAACAACTAATTAACATCATGGGGTGCCCCAGGTTTTGATATTTTTTATTTACGTGTCTATTATATCTAGGTTAGTTATTTATATTCTGATGCACACAAGTTGAAAACACTGAACCTGGGAAGATGAAAACGTATTTTTATTATGAATTTAGTTGGAGAGACAATGAGTCCAAATTCTCTTTTTGGTGAGAAGCATCCATCAGAAACTTTCATTCTATCACAGGTTTTCGAATGACTTCTGATACAGGAAGTGGCTACTCAAAATTTGAACCAAACAAAGCCAGCACACGTATTTGTGTATCTCAAGTGTTTGTATTTTTGTTTTAATGTCTGTCTGTATTTGTCTGACTAACCAATAGAATTAGTCTTAAAGAAAAATGCAAAATTCTAAATCACTTTTGATTAAAGCTGGGCTGGATTATTCTGCACTCATCTTTTGTTAAAGCAAGGAAAGCTAATAATCTTATACATGTGTATAATATTCCTTTTTTAGTGTTGGGACCAAGTAGTTTCAGAAAAGCATGAAACAGTCTGCATATAGAGAATTCACATGGGACCAAACTTTTGTTCATTTATCATTGATTCATTGAACCTTTAATAGTATACAAACACCATTGTGGAAAATGCTGAGCCATAAGATGGTGCAGAAACAAATGGTCTACCAAGGGACTCGTATAAATTCAAGGTGGCACTTTTTACCTCTTATTTCCCTACCTCCCTCTAGTTTGTGTTTACAACTTAGTGCTTTAGTCATTCTTTCCTTTAGTGTACATTATAGCCTCTCTTGTCTTTTTTTTTTTTTTTTTTTTAGCTTTTTACGGCACTAGTGGCTCATTTTTCTGACAGTAGGCTGACAGGAAAGGGGGTAT
>JAUZNJ010041009.1:0-10165 GCA_034780135.1 Jordanella pulchra | reverse complement strand
TCTATTCAGCTTCTGTTGTTTATCTGATCCTTAGATTGATGAAATTCAGCTGTTTTCCATCTGCTGGACAAAGTTTGCTTTGTTTCCTCTTTCCCTCTTTCTCCCGCACTGACCGCCCACAAGTTGTGATGCTGCTGCTGACTCATGGGTTCGTTCTGCAGAACCAGCTATTCAGTGGTGCCGGAGGAGCACCGAAGTTCCTACTGTAGCACCTCTTCTGTTTGGTCAAAACACAAGCAATCCGGAACGGCTTCGGTGGCAAAGACCTATTTGAGGTACTACAGCTCCTCTTCAATCTTAAACTGATCCAGAAGAGGGTTTAGTGTTGTAGAAGACCTTCTTCCTTCTGTTCCGGCATCAAAGAAGGCAGAAGTCATCAGTGACTATAAACCTGTTGCTTTGCCATGCATGTAGTTGTGGGTTGGAGTTAAAGATGCGATTATAAATTAATTCTACAAAGTCACTGTCATCTGGATAAAGAAGGTAGCATGGAGAGGCTCACGTTCTTTGATTTCACCAGTTCATTTCACATGATTCAGAATTTCCAGAAGACTTAATTATTGCCTAAGTTAAAGACTACCTCAAAAACAGACATAGTTTGTGAGACTGAAAGGTCAGATGTCTAATCAAGTAGTCTGAAGCACAGGAGCACCACATAGGACAGTACTCTCAACCCACCTATTTACTCTGTGCCCATCCAATGCAAAACAGATTACTATCATATTTAGAAAGATTCTGAATTTGGAATGAGGTCAAATTAGCTTTTAAAACATTTAGAGCATTTAAAATCTGTTAAAACAAAAACATGATGCAAACCATGTTGTAAATAAAGATCCTTTGGTTAAATAATATTCAATCAAATGATTTACTTAATCAGAAAACCTTTTTTTATTGATTCCTAAACTACTGTGATTGAGCTAGTAGCTAACAGATATGAGGGCACGTCTCTTAAAGGACTTTTATTTTGGTAATCAAGTGCGTGAGGCAACATTCGGTGAAATAATGGTCATTTTAGCTCTAACAGTTTATTTAGCTGGAAACTATTTCCCAGCTTTGCCAGAACTGTTCCCTTATGCAAACCTCCGTTTGGAAAATGCTGAGTTGTCTCCAATATTCAGCAGCTTAGTATGTCATACCCACAGCAAGTTCCAAAGTTTCCTTAAACTTCTGAGAGCAATGTTGCAGAATAATGTGATTTGCAGTGATTTTGTTCAAAAGTTCGCCACATAGCCTTGAATCAGCCTGGAGATTCTGGTCCTCGGCTTGTGGCCTTCCATTACGGT
This sequence comes from Jordanella pulchra, assembly GCA_034780135.1. NCBI lineage: Eukaryota > Metazoa > Chordata > Actinopteri > Cyprinodontiformes > Cyprinodontidae > Jordanella > Jordanella pulchra. Next base: position 8,882 of record JAUZNJ010041009.1, on the reverse strand, counting down.
GCCTCCTAAATGTGAAACTCCTTCCAGAAGAGACTCACGAGCAACAGAAGGAGAAAAGAATGAAGCAGCTGCTTGGGAGGGGGCAGAGGATCAAACGTTGCTGGAGGAGTATCTTGAAAAGTGTCTGAGAGAGGGGGGTGTTTGAGAAATTGAAGAAAGGACTCCAACAGCAGAGGAAAACTGGATCCTCCTACACCAATGATCATGGTTAATATAAGGAACAATATCAGCATGGACATTGGTGCACAATGTCCAAACTGTATATCATGAGTTATTGCCCATACACCATGGTTTGTGGCACTTAGCGCACATTAAGAGTGAATAGGAATGAACACAACTGACCTAATTTTCTGCAAGGGGGCTTGCATAGCTGTGACCGAAACCACTCTGACCACCTACTTAACGACCCATCAGAGCCACCTTTTGTTTCTTCTCTCCCCCTTACATAACTTTTGGTCACACCTACAGTATATTTATCTCTGTTTTCTCCTGCATCAGTCAGAACTGAAGAAGTCTCTTGGATGAGAGGTGAAACATCTTCTAGAAAACGACACATCCAGTTGCCTAAACTGAACTTTCCAAGCTTGACCATGACCTGGATGACTGAGAACCTTCACCGATATTGCTATTGAGGATCTTTTCCACCTACAACCAACAGCTTCATCAACAGGTCTGTAACGCAAGGTCTAAAAAACAAGTTATAAGATCATTTGTGTTTCCTTATGGTTTTAAAAGTTCCTTGAATTGAAGTTAATTTGCATGAACCATTTATGGCATCCATGTAAATAGTCTTGCCTTTTATAACACATATTACAAGGAAAATTTTACAGATTCAAAGAACTATAGCAGAAGGGTTATAAAATATGATATTTCAACACGATTTGAATGAACAGCTTGAAATCATGCAGTTTGTCACTTTAAGGCAGTTTTTAAAGTTCCCTTAAGACTTTGTAAATAAATGTTCCTACTGTGTTTATGATTAACAGTCCATGTCTGTAATAAGAAACATGTTTTAAGACTGTTACCTGCTGCTTTTCTTGTTTGGTAAGGGTCTTTCATGCCTTTTACGTTAGAAAAATGGGTGACCATGCCACCTACAAAGAGGAATTTAAGGGAAAGGTTTGAAGTTTAAGGAGGCGAATGAAGCAAAGGATCAATAGGCAGATTTTGGCACCATCTGAAACCAGGCGTCTGCTATAGTAAAAGTTACCTGAAAAGGAAAGGATCTTTCTTCGTGTTGCCTGTTATGGTCATGAGGTGTGAGAAACAAGGAAGTGATTAGCACACAGAACATTTTTAAACTGTTTAAATATTCGTCCTGAACAGGTGTTGTTATAATTTTAGAAGCAGACTCCATGTATTTTTTAATTGTGTTATTACCATGCACTTATTAGTCCTGCTTTATCTGAATTGAAATGTGGGGTGAAGCAATGATGAAGGCTAGAAAATTGTTCCTGCAGCCATGTTTTCATGAGCCATTTATACTTTTCACCCAAACATTGTGGGTTATATTACCCAATAATTTTAGATTCTCCTTTTGCCTTTAAAAATTGTTTTTTCTTTCTTGTCCATTTTCAGTCATAAAGCATTCCTTAGTTTTATTAAAACTCAATTATTTTTTTTTTTACATTTAAATAACTTTAATGTCAGATTTTGGATGTTAAAAATGTAGGAATGACGAACAGTTCCTCTTTTTGAACCACACCCTGACTTAGTTACAACAATGCTGCAAGTGTATTGTTTTTCTAGCTTTATTAAACATTTTACTTGACAGTTTATGGGCACTTGTGCTGTACTGTGGTCACAGTTTACAAGGCCACAGTGCTTAGCAGTGGTTAACATACTCTCGCTTTTTAATTGCTAATTTGAAAGCTTTGTGCTTTTATCCCCTTCTGTACATAAAATTTATGTGGCTTTATGAGTTTGCCGAGCCACAAGTGATTGGTAATCACTCGTTGACATATGCAGGACTGTGATTATATTTTCATACAAAATGTGTAAATAAGTAGTGTAAGCTTACTTGCACTTTTTGTGAAAACACTGGTCAGAGTCGTATGGAAAACCATAATAAAATGACATGAAAATACATATTTTTTATGATCTAAAAAGTTCAAGCTAATTATAAAAAGGCTAATGCCAACAAAGTCAATTTGACTATATGTCAGCCTTTTCTTGTGGTTGATGCTGCCTTTGTCTTGAGCTGCTACATGTACAGTAACGGACTGCACAGTGTTCTGAGAGGAATTGTGAGCCTGAACAGACATGACACTGAGGTTGTCAAGTGGGCTCCTACTTTCATCAATGTTTTACTAAGTATACTGACAACACATCTATTATCATCAGCAGGGAAATTCCATAACAATACAAAAAATAGCAGCTTGAACCATAAATCATACTTTTGGAATAATCAAAACTGATAATGATCAGATTATTTTTATGACGTGTTGAAATCCACCATGACTTAGTTTAACTCTGTGTCTAGCAGCTTTATTTGCTTCTTTCTTTTTTGCAAAGTTGAAAAGAATTGGTCTCTCTACTTAGCTGCTAACAAAACGTATAGGGCCACAATCAGGAACAGACTGGTCACCAGGATGGCCTGGCCTGGTCTGGGGGCTGGCCTCACCCACTCAGTGGTTCCAGATTGGACAGGACCAATGGTTATATTGGGGTTTACCTAATCTTTAAAAGATAAACAATCAATGCTGTTTATATGTTTTACTGGGGCACTGCCATTCTCAAGCTGCCAAATATAAAAAAGCAGACCAGTTGTAAGGTATAAGTATTAGCCTCAAGAAACAATCCATCGTCATAATGCCATTTATGACATAGCATGTTATCTGAATGTTAATATATGTCTTTAAAATATTACACAAATTGGTTAATATTACATTAAAGCTATGACAAAGCAAACGTGTATTAGTTGAGCTGGTATAAAGCAGTTTAACATGAAGATCATAAATTCTAAAGTGCTATCAGTGTCAGTTAAAAATGAAAAGACAACAAACCTTCAGAATGTGATATCATACAAATGGAGCTGTGAAAATACTGACGCCTATGAGCAGGTTAACTTTGAATATGGATGCTGTTTTTTGCCCCATTGCCATGTTGTCCTCATGTGTTTTTGGACATTTCCATGTTCAATGTTTGAATAAATCTATGGTATAAGATATTTCTATGTAATTTACCCACTCTACTGTGGCATAATGTGATTATTCAGTATTCTTAACAGTCTGGTTGGAGGAGTGCTTGTGCTTGCAACCTCAAGAAAGGAAGACAGCAACAAATGCTGTAAAGCATTATGGAAAATGTTGTATGTTATAAGGTTAGCAAAGCTTATCCTTCTCAGCGGGTTTTATAATCATTCAATCATGGACATGTCCTTGTAGAGCGCAGACATTTATAAATATACATTTGAGAAATCATGATGATTGCAACATATAAATTAGGGTAAACACAGAAGACCTACAAACCTGTTTATTTCATTTTCAAACCAAAAGCACAAAAAGTGTTCTATGTTTGGGCTCAGAAAAAAAACAGTGCTAAAAGCAGATTAGGTATGGTTTTAAATGATAGCAAAGATATGTTTTATGATCAGTAATAATTGATATAATCATACAGTATGCAATTCTAGTCTGTACAATCCTGACAAAATTCTCCAACCACAGCATCAAACTGCCTCCAAATATAGTCAAAACACAACTACTGTGCTATCAGTACGATGGCCCTATTTCTGAACGGGACGCTTGTGGTATAGATTCTTTATGCTAATGTTAGAAAGGACTGATCCTCACATACAGCGTATCACAATTACCGGAGAAAAACCCAGCCAAAAGCTTTCACTAAGCATTGCTGTACAATCTAAACACAAATCAAAGCGAAAGCATTTAGAAAGAGATTGTAGAAAAACAGAAACCAGGGCCTTTTATTTTCTGCTGCTGCTCTGCAGCTACAACTTATTGTCAGCAAATCCTGCAAGAAATGATGTTACTTAAAAACCCAGAATGTCTGTTCTTCAAACCTGGCTGCAAAGAAAAGCTAGAAAGACTCCCAATATCATACGACATGTCTAAAATTATTGCTATGCTTTCAACAATGATGCCATTGTCTACTCCTATGATTGTGCATCATACATGAAAAGGTTTAGCTCAGAACTATTTCATTTGAATGTAAAAAAAAACATTAATGAATTCATGAATTTTGTCTGGTTTGTAAATAACATCAGATGGGAAATATCGGGTCAGATCCACATTCAAATGGTTTCTTAAGAACAAACTTATGATAAAACCTCAGTAAAACCACTCTGTTACACTTTTTAGCATCTAAAGTTTCTGGCTGAACATGCAGATTTCTGTCTATGACAGGACGTGTTTTTGCCATGTCTGAATTCATGAATGACTAAGGTGCTAAAGACATTTTATTCTGAGCTAAAGCAACAATGGCACCTCATCAAATCTGGCGCTCTTATGAAATGAGTGACGGGATCCTATATGGAATTATAAACAAAGGGGCCTTTTCATCTGAAGAGAAACTTAAATGAGCTGAAAATTACAAATGCTTTATTTATTTTAATTTGAGCTATTTTCTCCAAACAAAAAAAAAAATTAATAACCACTATTTCTGAGTTTTCTAATCCAGTTCTGAAAAAGCCCAAGGATCCACTGACCTGACCTACATGGATTATAGCGCTGCCTTGGTTTTCCCTTTTAACTTTGGCAACACATAACAATGATCGTTATGAACAAAACAACATTTGTTGTCAACACAACAAATATTTTAACAACCTTCCTTCTCCTTAAAGCACAACACAGTTTTTCTTTTCTGTGGAAGGATCAAAGGCGTTCATCAAGAATATTAAAAAAATGTTGTAAAGTAAGAAGATCTTAACAAAGGTGTCAATGCCTGCCAACTGGAATCAAATTTTCTCTCTGCTAATGAGGGAGATCTATGTTAACATCTACATTTTTGATGATGGAACAAGGCTGACTTTTGGTAAAAACAAGTGCATACATTCTTTTTTTATTTTAGCACAGCTGTAAGATGTTGCACACAAGCAAAAATCAGGCACAAATTACACATTGCAGCATTAATCAAAACTCTCCTAGCAACAAGGCAGCCTGCCACTGTGCTTGACTGAAATCCCATGATGGCAACTGCCTATTTGTTTCTTTTTTTAAAACCGTAGGGTAAAAGGAGACCAGGCGTTTTCTCAGGGACTATTTGAGAAGTCTGTCCAAGCTGCAGCAACTTGGACAAATCTTTAATGTTTGGCTTAGAGGAGTGTATCCCTGAAAGGAGACTTTCAACAGAATATCTTATACTCAGAGAAGACCTTGTTTGGCTCTAGGCTAAGATCAATGACAAATCCTTTCAGATGATTTGAAACCTTAGAGTAAGCAAAGGCAAGACTCTTGGACTGCTATTAGCCGCCGGCCAAGAGCAGGAGCAAAAAGGTTAAAATTGCATTAGTCTGTGTAAACATCAGTTATCAAATGGCTACTCTGGAGCTGAAGAATTTCTCACCATATGCTCCAAGAAAAGATCAATATGGACTAAATAAAGCAACATTGTCTGCTGTTTTAATAATGTTTTAAATAAGTAGATTAATTCACAACACTGTTTATTGTTTCAGTCTCTCCCTTTTCTCTTTTAAGACAGTAGTGTGTGAAATTTGCTCAATTTAACATTGATTGTGGTTCATTTTAATAAGCATAAGTTTGTAAACAAGAAGTTTATGGTTGAAATCAGACATTTACTGTACATACATTATATAAAATGTATAACCTTTTTTCCCCTCGATGTCTGTTGGTAAATGCGTGTAAATCTTGTGTTCCAGCTGCGATTGCAGCAGGGCTGCGACATTTTAGGGATCACATGATTTTAGTCTCAAAAAGTTTTTTTTAAGTCTTCTTGAGAACTAAATTGAAGAGGTTTTTTGTTGTTGCATGTAATTAAAATGAAGAATTCACATTTAAATAATTTAATTGATCCAAAAGGGAAAATGAATATTCCCATAACTCCTAAGATTTTTTTATTATTTCTCCCATCTATCATCACAGGTGTCATCTGCCAATCAGCTACTTTTTTTATAGCTCATTTATATTTCTACAGGTAGCGCTCTCACCCTCTGCTCTGGTTTAAAATACACAATAATTTGCCATCATACAGTACACCAGCACCCACATTAGATGCCACGCCGGTAGTTGAACATGTATCATATGGTGTCATTATGCTACTGTTTTAGGGACAATCTGACTATTTTAGTCTTGTTGTAGCGTTTGGAAATGGTTGTTCAGTAAAAGTCACTTTCGGTACAGCAGGAGCAGCTAGAACTGTTAGTAACTGTGCTAGATTTTTTTAATTGAAAAGAATTAAAGCTAATTTCTCTTCACATATTAATAATGTGAAGGGTTACAACAACTCCACTGTTCAGATTGACCTTTCATAAGCACATTTGGGGAAGAGATTTTACTGCAGGGAAAAGCAGGGAACTGAGACAAAGGCACTGAGGAGCTGATTGGCTGAGGAGCTGTAATGTGGGCGGGTGTTCAGCTTGCATTAAACACAGACTGAGCCTTTGGTTCCAGTGGATGTGGAAGTGGCTCATATGCAACATGGTTGGACTCAGAGCACACCCGTTAAACGCTGTATATATGTTCTAAAACAACTAATTTTCTGTATCTGTTTTTACTATAAAGAAAATAAAAGAAATATCGACATAGTTTTAGTGCAATTATTATTTCATTATTATTTATTATTATTTTCAGTAATTCTTGATTTTGTTAATTAAAATAAAAATATTTCCTAACTGAACCTCTAGTTGTGTTTAAAGTTTAGAAAACAGGAAAATTATCCAACTTTGATCACATTTTAGATGATTAAAAAGTGCATAGTTACTCAGACGAGTAACTTGTTAGATTGACTGTGTAGTAACTGACTTACTAACTCAGTACCTACTGAACTGGTTAGTCACTAACTCACTAACTAGTAATTATAACTAGTTACTTTTTAAAGTAACATATCAAATGTTGACTTTTGTCTTGCTAAAGTCTTGGTACAAACTAACCATCACTAATTTGCAAACTTGAATTTACTTTAATTAGTGACTTCTTGCCATTCGAGTGCTGAACAGAACCAGCTTAGCAATGGATATGGATGCTTTCTTCAGCCATCATCATCACAGTTTATTTAGCAGTTTTTTTCAGGTATTTAATATACTTTACAAAACATTAATCTCCAGAACCTTCTTCCTGAAAATCACCATATCAGACCTCCACTGTGTTTAAACTTCCATGATTCTTTGTCTACATTCACAAATACTTTTATTGTAAACATAACTGACCTAAACAGGAATAGTTTATTAAAATGTCATACAGGGTAGGAAATATATTTGGTTTGAGCTGTATAAAACAATTGCAAGAACAAAAACTAAAATATATATAATAGTAGGTTAGAAAAAATCCAAAAAACCAACAACAGTCAACCTCTGCAAGACTGAATCCAGTAGACAAGCAAAAAGTGTCCCTGACCTGACCTGTAAGAGACTGTCAGCATGTCTGTGTGTAGCAGAGAGTGAGACAGAGTCATGTGGGAGTTTGTGTGTGACAGAGTGACAGGGACAGGGAAGCAGCAGCGTCCCCAGTGATTGTGCTTCCTTGTCTGCTTAGATATTCAGTCCTGACAGACTCTGAAGGCTGAATAAAGATTTGCTAGTTGGAACACTTACAGAGCAAGCTACAATTTTGAAACCGACTGTTCACTCCAAGGTTGATCATGGCTTGTGTGGCAGACTGCGGACATCCCGTATCACTGCCGTTGGACAGAAACTTTTGTATCTCCAGAAAAGAGAACATTTCTAAGTCTAAAATATTGGATCCAGTTTGGAAGTTTCACGCCATCCTCCAGAAAAAGCTAAAGTTGGATCAATAACTTTTATTTTCACTCTAAAACAAAGATCTAATAATGAAGCTGGAAGCCTCTTGTCTGACAGCCACAGTAAAGATGGAGACAATTCTGATAGAAACAACGTGCTGCACTTATTAGTTAGGATTCATGGAATTTGTAGGTTTACTGCTTCAGGAAAACCTGTCTTAGTTTTGGTCCAAGCCACTTGCTGTTCTCAGAACCCTGACCAAGGAGTATTGCACAGTGTGCACAAATATCATGTATTAGTGATGGATGGTCATTGGATTTTTATATATCTGTAACTGTTTTGATCCACTTAGGGAGCTTAACTACACTGTTGGGCTCACAAGAAATGCGTGAATCTCTATCTGCAGCTTTCATTGACAGATCTGCTATACCTCCACTTCTGCATCACAACGTACCCACCATAGGGGGGTTCTTCCATTAAAATATACACACAAGTTTGAGTCTTTGTTAGTTGGTTATTCTCAGGTTTTAAATGGCCTGAAAGACCCCAAGTTATTCATGAGGGATGGCTTCTCCATAGATACCGTATATATTCATGCTGCTCAAAGCACAGCTGCACTACATGCTTCCTGAACTTTACCACAACCTTGTAGTCCACCCAGAGAGCAGGAGGTATGTATCATGTTGATCCCTGCAGTAGATAAGGGCGTACTGCTGGTTTCTGATGGACCTGAAGATAATCTGGGATTATTTCATCGGATTTGTAATAGAGCAATATTTCAATATCAATATATATGGCGATAGGGTTTAATTCAATATTGGTGATATGACTTTTACACACATTTTCATTATTTCAATATACAGGTGAAAGCCAGTAAATTAGAATATTTTGAAAAACTTGATTTATTTCAGTAATTGCATTCAAAAGGTGTAACTTGTCTGGAGGAAGACAGGAGAGGCACAGGATCCACGTTGCCTGAAGTCTAGTGTAAAGTTTCCACCATCAGTGATGG
>JAUZNJ010041007.1:0-10167 GCA_034780135.1 Jordanella pulchra | reverse complement strand
TCAACCCCCCCCCCCCCCCCCCACCCCCAAGTCCTCTGTTCTCATGTCTCCCTCAGCCCACTAACATCTTGCCACACTCTTTCCACATCACACTCACTCACTTTCAATTACCAGGCAGGTAGCTGCTGTTCCAAGACAATAGCTCACCAAACTTGATGACCCGTTCCCATGGAGCCACTGGGACAACAGATGAAGTCTGAGGTATCGAACGCTGTGACAGCACCGACTCCCGTTGCTTAGAGACGGCATCATTTATCAAGACACAAGTTTGGGAGGAGAGAATTTTTAATAAAAGACAATTTGAATCCATTCTGTTTGGGCTTACCGTGGCGTTAAACTGAGTGAGAAATCACAGAAGCAGAAGGTAAACAAATCATAAACTTAAAAAAAGGATTGCTTGCGCTGGCAGTCTCAGCTAATGGCATGGTTTTTTATTAGGTTTGAATGAAAAGAAAAGAAAGAAAGTGGCTTCACTTTTACTCCAGCTCTGTTTACATACACGTCAGATTTTTTTATTTTACCAGTTATTACCTGCTTGGGTACTTTTAGCCAACTTGCATGTGTTTATGTTTTAAAGTTACTCTGTCTCCTTTAGTTACAGTAATTCATTGTCTTACATTGTTCAGGTTGTGACAATTTGCATCTCCTCGTGCTATTTCTCATTTTTGTCATTTTGAGTGTTTGCAGATGTTTTTTTTGTCTAACTGACTTGGCATAGGTCTTGTTCCAGTCATTGGGTCTCATTCAAGAACCGGTGGTACGCACAAATTAGTTCTTTAGTCGTTTGTACGAGTGATTTTGAAGAAAAATTCACCATTTTCCTGGCAAACATGGTCCCTGATGTCCATAATGCACGTTTCTGACTATGAAGGTCAGAGTCGGTCTTCCTGTAGCCCAATAAATAGCCTAACTAAGCGATGTGGGGTTTGAATACAGCATTTATTAACAGTTTTTTTTTTTTTTACAAATACAATTACAAACACACGATAATTAGATACATTTCCTGATGCACATCAATAATCCAGGTACAAAAGTCTTGAAAGAGAACAAAAATGAGCAAGTTTCCTGGATGGATTTTCAAAGGAGCTACAGTACAAAACAATAGCCTATCAGGAGAGCACATTCATGGGGCCAAGATTCAGTGGTTTACACTCAGACCTGTGGTTATACTTTCAAGGATAAAAAAGCTGCCATCCTGGATAGGGAGGGATGTTAGTTTGAGAGATGGGTAAAGTAGAAATTTTTGTGAAGAGAAGTTTTCCGTATTCAAAGAGAGGTGGAGCCCTGAAGGCCCAACTGCCTCCTTCTTACAATGCTGTAATTGGAGCATGACTGAACAACAGAAGCAGTCGTCAGAGCTCTGATGATTCATCATTGATCCTTGTTTGTAAGTGATTAACCATTTACCATTAACCTGTTTATCTATATGCTTGTTACCATGTAACCCTAAGACTGAAAAATGTTCATAGAAAGGAGAAAAAATGCTTCAGAAAAGTACCTACATAAGTAATGATGTTAGTGGTTTATATATTCTACATAGATTGAAATGCTATTCTTCTAAATGTTTCTTTTTGTACCGTTTTTTTCAGATTCTCCATCCAGGACTAGTTTAAATGGAGTGAAATTCCAAGGAAGCTTCAGGTTTCTTTGATTGCAGCCCTCAGTACAATCCAATAGAGCTTTTTATATTTCTATATATATTTCTAACTGTTCTGTGTGGAGAATCATACTTTGGAAACCACCTAGTAGTTGTGATAAAGTCACTTTAATTTGTTATTCCTGTTAATTTTCTAGATTATAACATTTGGGTTCTTTGAAATATGATGTTTGTCACAGATTAGTTCAAAGGTATTAACATTATGCTTGTGGAAAGCACCTATACAATATTGCCAGTTTTGATCCAAGAAATGACATGAAACAGAAATGATGTGAAACTGCGGCCAGAAAAACCCAGAGGGAAAAACATCTCATTTTTGCTACGATGTAAGAATATCCTATCTCCTCATGCGCCACTAGAAAATCCCTATTTAAAGGATTTTTAGATCTCTCTGGCAAATTTGACAGTGTTTAAAGTGTTTAAGAAACTGTTGAAACACAAAGTCAAGCACCATTTCCACGTCAAAAACATCTTGATGTTCAGATTAAACGCAGATGCCGTTAGGTGGCGGGAAAGTGTTTCTATAGTAACCTGAAGCAATCTGATTGTGACGCTAAGGCGCACAGACAACATGTATTTATGCATTTATATAAGCAGCAAACTCCTCAGAGTTAAAGCATGTTCTGCTAATTAGAACACAACAACAGTAGGGGTTCTTGCAGTGTTCTTCAGATTTCACCAGATAATTTATTAGTGGAGGGACAGACAGGAGGTGAGTTCTTTTTCACCTCCTTTGAAAATAGCATGATATGAGCCAACAGCTAAAAATTGTGAAGAAGCAAATAACACCATCTGTATCTGAGAAACACATCGTTCCCTTCTGCTCACTGATATCAATCCCTGTGCTGATTAAGACAGCAAACAATCCCATTTTTTTCACTAAAAAAAACCAAAAGCACCCCCACCCCCCTCTCAAACCGTAGCTCATCATTACAAAAAATATACTTCTACAATTGATTTGCTTCATTAATATTGATGCCACTTGGATTTACAAGGGGCAGGAGTATCAAGGATATGCTGATTTCACCCTGTCATTAAGCTACACACGCCCTGCTGTCGATTGGCACACAAAACAAAAACTCTTCTCTGTCAAATGTTGCACAAATCCCATGATTACAGTGCTCATCGACGTTTGTCCGTGTTCCTCAACGTTAATCGCTTGAATTATAATCGGTTCATGAATACTTTTGAGAGAAAGTGAGATTATTTTAACCTCAGCTAAAATCTATGGTTATTTCAAGGTCAATTGACCTGAACAGCACCTTATATAGAACAACCCCAGACTCCCTTATCCACTTCTCTCCTGCAACTCATCCTGATGGAAACCCCAGCTGCTTCCAGTTATGTGAGAACTAATTCACTCAGTGGAACCGTAGTTATTATACATTAGAAATGAGAAATTAGATATAAGAACGAACAAACAAAGAAGAAGTGATGGCAATCAATGCTTGAGTGAGCTTTGGTTGCACAGATTCAGAGCGATACATTGTGCAGAGTGGAAGAGAAGAAGAAGGCATTAGTGGAAATCCAATCTGAAAATTATTGGCTAGTATCTGACCACAGTGCATTTATTTTTCATCTTTTATCTGCTTTATCAAAGCAGTGTCTCTTTCCAGTTCATTCACCCTCCACATTGTCTTTACACTGGCCTTTGCACAAAGAAACTAGAGACTGTTGCCAGGCCTAACTGCTAGTGATGAGCTGGTGAATGATACCTATATCAGGGGTTTATGAACTATAAGCATTTCTATAGATTCTTTAAACAATTTACCCACCAGATGTCTACTTTGCAGAGGTGTTGTTAATTGTCGGGTATACTAACGATGAATGTGTGAATATAGCTAGTATAGCTAACTCCCTTCATGGCGACAGCCACTGAAAGATCTCTAGAGGTGACTATATGAACCTTGGGACGAGGCAGGACTCGCTGGTCAGAACCATGGAGGCAGATTCAGGCAAATATAACCAAAAGACTGAGGCTTGAGGCAGGTAGCCAGTAGACAGAAACTGGATCACCGGTGGAGGCTTATAAAGCCGGGAGACAAGGTGAGCTAAGTGCTGGAGTGGGACAGAACGAGAGCTCAGCTTGGCGGTGAGGAGCAGAGCAGAAAGGGTCAGTCAGGCCAGCATCATAACAGTGAGCTCTTATAGAACAAGGCCTCAGTACGTTCTCGTTTCGCCCCTCATAACTGAAACTAGAGTCACACCTTTCCAACGCGCATCTTTTTCAGATGTTGCCAGCTGATGCAATTTTGATGCATAACTGAAGCTCTAAAAGTTGACCATATACAGCTCACATGTTGTGACCAAAGGCTCTGTAATGTGCAGGAATCGTATCATATCAACACTTTTATTTAATCAGACTCCTTTTCGTAAGGTAAAGATTAAATTTGGCCCATTTTGGTACTAAATGGTGGCAAAATGACAGGTGTTTACTTAAACCTTGTGCAAAAAAATGTGTTTCAACTGATTCAGTTCAAATTTACAGCTGTTATAGTAAATATGTTGATAAATGCAATCTGATGCCTCTCCTAGGCTTTTAAAAGGATGTTTATTGTGTGTTTCACTGCTTATAGAAAACACTTCATGGGAGGCTCTGAGAATTTTATTTTCCTTCTTTGTTTAATAGCATAAATATATTTCACATAGTAACAGTTGTGACAGTTTTTTCATTGGAAAAATTAAAACACTTGTACCATTGACATTATATTTATGAAGCTGTTTTTAATTTGTTTTAGTTGTTTGGACACAATGTTTGCTTCTTAACCCCTCTGTGCTTAGCATATTTAAAAATAAAAAAGTATAAAACTTTGAACATCTTTCTCAGACCAATGTTCGGTGCATCACGCGGAACTCCAAACCTTCTTAGAGATTATTATCTACCTAAACTAATGAGACAGAGACAAGCAGATCCTCAGAGCAGCCAAGAGGTAGTGGCAGCATCATGCTGTGGGGAAGTTTTCTTTAATAGGGGCAAGCAAGCTTGTCAGAGTTCAATAAAAAATGGAAGGAGCTATTACAGAGCAAGGAAGGAAGGAAACTTGCAAAAGTGTTAAGACTGGGGTGGAGGTTTGTGATATTCTGAAGCAGTCGGCACAAATGCAAGAATCTGTTGCCTTTCTTTTGCAAAAGAAATAAATAAAAGCCATCAAAGGTTGTATTCAGGGTCACCCACATACTGTAGGCCATACTGGGTCCACAAAGATGTGGAGGAAGGTCCTCTGGTCAGATTAAACTAAATGGAAACATTTTGGCTTGGTTCCTGGTGTGAAACACATCACATTATCCATACAATGAAACATTGTGATGGTAGCATCATGCTGTGGGTTCCTGGTAGGGACAGAGTAGCTAATGAGAGATGATGGGAGAATGGATGGAGCAAAGAACATGGCATTACTACAAGAAAACTGTTACTAAAATGGAATACTTAGAAAACCAAGAAAAACATGCAGTATAAATGTGCTGCCATCAATATGCATGGCATAGAACGGCCAAAGTCAAGACATAAATACAATAGAGAAGCTTTACAAAGCTGAAACAAACTTGTTCTATTAAGTACTTGAAAAAATCAGATGCCGTGTTTCTGCAAAAACAATGAATCTGTCAGCTGTGTCACTTCTAAATGATCCCTGACATAAAACATGTCTAAATGGATTTAGTCTGTCTCGCCTCCTCTTCACCTGCAGTGATGTCACCACCCTGCCATCAGAACCAAGCAAAGGATTCATGTCTCCACCAGAATCCTGAGGTTAGTGGCTCTTTCACAGGTTGCTTGAAATCCTTCAACTCATTCCAGTCACTGACCTGTCTCTCCCTCCCGGTGACCCCTATTCCTGTCACTGATAGGCCGTTGTTAATTAATTTAACCCTACTTGTATAGTATTTCTGAATGACATGCTTACAGTCTGTGATTCTCATCACTTCAGCAAAAACACTTAAAGATTCAGTTCATGTTAAACTAAGCAGCAGCGAGTTAGCCAAGATAAATGGAAGTCACCTCCAACGGTTGTCCTGACAGTTACTCAACCACACAGCCTTCGAAGAGGCTTATCTGGTCGTTTAAAGAAGACAGAAGAACGCAGGCAGTATTTGAGTCTTGCTCAGATTCCTACCTGCGCCATGCTGACAAACTAGTACCAACCGTTAGCAGCCAATCATCCTGACACCTCCTCTTACAAAACTAGCATTTCAACCCCAGCAAACAGACAGTGAGTCTGGTGTGAGAGTTGAAAAGCAAGCTTTCATCTGTTTGGCATTTGGAGGCAAACCATGCAGGAATATGCAGTGTTGTTGTCTGTGTATGCAGATGTGTGAAAGACATACAAAACGATAACATGGCAAAAGGGTAGGTAACAATGATATTATCTCAAGACTATTTTTGTTAACACTTTTAGGGAGCCAGTCAAAACAACTTAGCCAATATTACATACAGTGTGGTCATCATGTAAACACAAAGGCATAATTCACACACAAGGTTCTTTATGTTCAGCCACATGTGTTAATTAGACAACAATTGTTCTGCCTTGAACTAAAATCACAGAATTATGCCAGCGATAATTGCATTACTCAGCGCCGAGTGCAGCTCCTCCCAGAGGACAAGGCTCTAGACAAACAAAGCAGGAGGGCCCGTTGCCGTCCATATGGCGGTGGCATCTGATGATGAGCATGCAGGCTAAAGTCAAACGGAGGGCCTTTGCAGGACATGGTGTAGGACGCTCAGCCGAGAAAAGCTCTTATTCCAACCCGGATTTATTCATGCCTTCGGCGGATGCAGACTTTTCCAGGATCTCAATGTTCATCCTCATGTAGCTAAAAAATGTGAAGAATCTTCCTCACGGACCCTCGGGTCTTTACTGTCTAGGCGCTGAGTCAGGCAAGGTTAGCAGCATGATAATCCTGGGCACCTGGGTGGTAGATTTTGTGGAAAGGAAAAGTAGTAATTCTTTGTGAAAATGAACTGGGCAGAGCTTTCCAGCTCTTAGCACTCTCTGCATGAGGTTTGGCAGCAGTATGTCAGTAATGATCAGCATTATAGTGAGCCCAGATGTTCATAAGACTGCAGACAGACCTTTAGAGGACTCTGTTAATGAACTGTATGAAAACTACAGCCTGCTTTTAGCAATGTTTTTGACATTGCAGTCAGTTTTATTTTCTTTAACACAAGCAGATGTTGAGTTATATTCATTTCCATGTGGTATGCAACCAAACTGGCAGAGATTTACATTGTGTAAAAGCATGTAATGTCTTGCAAGTACAACAAATACACAGTGAACTTTAACAGTGCATAATTTAAAGATGAAAAAAAAATTCAATATTATACACTCTTATTTAAAAATAGATATTTCATCTTTTTCAATTCAGAAAATGG
Organism: Jordanella pulchra; assembly: GCA_034780135.1. Classification (NCBI taxonomy): domain Eukaryota; kingdom Metazoa; phylum Chordata; class Actinopteri; order Cyprinodontiformes; family Cyprinodontidae; genus Jordanella; species Jordanella pulchra. The sequence goes on along the minus strand of JAUZNJ010041007.1, from coordinate 3,142 downwards.
TTTTTAAAACCCTTTCATAATAAAGGAAATCAGTAAATATAGTTGAAACAACATACCAGCTATAAATAAATAATGAAAAAAAAATGCATTTGCACACAGTAGCAATTTATAAATTAAACAGCTCTTTCATTGTCACATCAACAGCAAAAAATACACATCAACACCAACATTAAAAATAAAGAAAATATATGTTAATGGGTTTTTAACACAACATACGGCAAACTGAGGTGCAGATTGATGATGCACCAAACTGTTACAGTTAGATAAGGTCTTATTTAACTGGGTTCTTTGCAAGGTTCTCACCAAACCTACCTAGTTGTTTTTCTTTTTTCATAAATCATTACTTCTTTATTTTTCTAATTCTACACCCTGCAAAATATTTTCTTATTTAATTAATCTTTTTTAAAATAAAGGTTTTTCACTCTTGACTGTGAGATTCCTGATAAACCTTTGATAAATGTCTCCTTGTGTCTTGTGACCTCCTGCCTCTGCTATGATTACATCATACTGTTCAGACATCTCTACATCCAGGGGTGCAGATTGCAACTGAGATGTTTCTTCTTCAAATTCTTAAACCTTCTCTTCAACGCCCTTTGGTCATGAAGCAAGAGAGATGGATTTTTTTTCTATAAGTTCTGTTCACATATGATGAACTGCAAAAACAGTGAAATAAAGCAAAGGGCTTAATAATCAAGGAGCTATATTACATCCAAGTGTAAACAAACTGATGTTTGCTTTGCACATCTTCAAACACCTTTAGATGAAAAAAATCATGCGATATGTTTATTGAAGACTGCAGCTGTATGTTTGAAGAATCTGTATGTATTTTAGGCTACAGTCCTTCAGGAGGTTAATATGCTATTTCAATATTGCAGCAGCAGAAATTATAGTTGCAGCAGAACATTTCTGGGGAATTGTTCAAGTAATACACAATCAAAATACTCAGTATAATTTTAGCATGAGGCAATCAAGGTTATGATGCTGCTTTGCTAACTCTGAATTTGTATTCAATGCAAGGTGCATTTAGTGTCTTATTTCACCTGTCTTTCCCATTTTTGTTAATTCCACAAAAAGAATAACAAAAATCGTGATATAGTAAAACCCAAATATAAATAAACACCAATCACCTTTACTTTTTTATGAACAGAAATAGTAGGTCTCGTCACAGGGAGGAAGTAGAGGTGTGAGGAGTGCAAAAATAAAGGTGATACTATGAGGAAAAAACACTTCTGGAAACAGAAAGGGTGCTGAAGTCTCTTAGTTACATAGCCGCTTGTAAGGTGGCTACAATTAGTACTTCTACAATCTATGCAGCAGATTTTTATTTGAATTTTATTTACCTAACAAATCCATTCAATGACATATAATAAATTGTACCTAATAAGTGGTTTTTGAATTATTTTTTTATCTACTGGGGAAATCAACAGTATGGAGGGCTATCTTGTAAAATGCAACTGGATTTAAAAGAACTGTACATTTCTACTATAAAAACTGCTGAGCTTTTTGTTTGGCATAGTTTTTATAACTATTCTCCATATTGCCTCTGCTGAGAATCACACGTGTACGTTTTGTTAAAGAAGAAGAGAGATAGTGACATAGAACAGGAATCTGGGCTGTTGATTATATTTATAGCACAATACATATGCAGATTAAAATGCAATCTAGATCAAAGTCTAAATAGGATCATAATGTCAACAGATAATCAGATGTTTATTTAATGTCAGTCAGGAGGTTTAAAGCTAACAGGCGTCATTAACAATGAAAATGTCTCTGTAGTGACATTAAAAGGTTGTTCATGTTTTTTTCTGTTTTGGTTCATCTGCAGCTCGTGGCTGTTGAGAAAGGATCCATCACTCATAATTATGATCAGATTATTATTATTATGTATTGCATGAACAGGGCCGAAGTTAAAGGAAGAAAGTTTTTCTACTTTCTACGTCGTGCTTTTATTCTAATGTTAGAAACTTTCCTTGTTTTGTTAGATTTCAATCAGTTTTCAAAAGTAGTTCATTTCAATTCTGTTTGTGCTTTATCAATTTATCCAGTCATAATAAACTCATCTTTGCTTTTCTATGATCTGTGGGTTGATTTTCTTTTCAAGAAGTATTGGAGTTTTTCCCCAAACCTTATTAAATAGTGCCCTCTAAACTCTCTATAAAGACCATTTATTTCACCAAAAGCAAAATGATTTTCTTTTTTTCCCTCGTGTGAAAGGGACACAAATGCTCTTTTTTCTTACTCTAACATATCACTCTAACACAACGCAGTACTTTAATCAGATGTGTTTTGTTGACCGAAAAATCCAAAGCTTTACTGTTTTCTTTCCTATAGATCAAAATGCAGATGTCACCACTGTTCACATTGCAACACTAAACAGTTGAGCAGCCTCGAGCTCCTGCCATCTGCACCCCAACAGTGAGCTCTCTTTCCAAGTCACATAGATCTTCACCTTTTGCTGTGATACAAAAATCTGAATCCTTCCAGGCCGCTCGGCTGTTTAATGCATGTATGCTGCTGAGCTTTGCTGGAAGTAAACTGCTTCATTGTATCATTCAGCGCACCTGTGTGGTAGCATCTGCTGTTGTTGTTTCTCACTTGTTTACTCATGATTTTAATGCAGTTGTGCCACCTATCCAGGTACAGTGCAAGCAGAGACTTAGTGCCTAAAAAAATAATAAATAAAAGGCAGTAAAGCTTTTATTTATTCTGTTTAGTGCCATCATCTCTAGAGCCTGCCTGAGAATAAGAACAGCAGTAAATAAAACACATGAAACGTGTTGCTTTTCTTTTGGTGGAGGAGTGTTTATGGTAAACGTCTCCTATTGGTGGGACGTCCATCCTTCTGTCCATCCTCTCTATCGACTCTTCCAGCTTGGGGGCTGGTCTCTCTCTCTATAGACCATTGAGGATGAGAAAGGGTCCACTAGAAATATCCATCAGTTTTATTTCAGTCATTCCAAGTTTTAGTTCCTTCTTGTTTCCCTTTTCTGTTTAAAACCAGCCAGCTGAAGCCTATACTGAAGATCAGTTATCTAAAGAAATGACATTCTAATTAGGGATGCAACAATATTCTTTCTTTCTTTCTTTCTTTCTTTCTTTCTTTCTTTCTTTCTTTCTTTCTTTCTTTCTTTCTTTCTTTCTT